>VXAL01011245.1:1134-11777 GCA_013399475.1 Chauna torquata
CTTCCCTTCCCTAAGGGTTTTTTTGTTTGGTATTTCTGTATCATCCCGAAGGTTGTCGGGCGCTGGGTGCCGATGGGTCCCGGGTGCCGGGGCCTGCGCGGCTCAGGGCCGTGGGGCTCCACGGGGGGGGTTTCAGCACGCGAGCGGCCGACCCCGCTGCAGCCCGGTCAGCCCTGCGGTGCCGAGGTCTCGGCCGAAGGCGCTGTGTGAGGAGGCGGCGTAGCGGGTAGCACGGCAGGCACCTCACCTCGCCTCACTCAGCGGGCTGCCCGCTGAGCGAAGGGGGTTTGCTGGAGGATGCTCTCAGGGCACGGAGGGGCCGTCTGCACAGGCTGTAGTGCTGCTGTGAATCCCTCTGGTTGCTAGCGAGGTGCAGCCTCAGAGAGGCCGTTGTGCGGTCTGAGCGTGGCTTTCAGACAGCGGTGCTTCCGAGAAGCCATCCCGTGCCTGCGTTTGCAAGGAAGGCCTTCGGTAGAACAGTGAACCAGGAAGCGATGCACATCCCTGAGCAGCAGGAGGCCCGCAGGAGGCCATCTTGTGGCTGCCGTGCACAGGGGATGGGAGAAGTGACATGTCACCGCAGCACCGCTTCCATGCCCTTCCATGCCCGCGCCGCTGTGGGGCCACGGAGAGCACGGAGTGCCCCAGGCTCCGGGGGGTGCCAGGTGTTTTTCCTCACCCCAAGAGGAGATTCTGTGTGGTAATAAATACGTGGTCAGGCTCTAATAATGTCTGCAGGGAGCCCTTGAGTGTGGTGGAATATGCGCAGCAGGAAGGTGTGAAGGAGACATCTGCTTGCCTGCCTGGGAAAGCCGAGCCGTGGAGGCAAGGAGCAGAGCGCTGCCACATCTGCAGTGGGTGAGAGAGCAGCGCTGAAGCGCAGAGGCCCTTGGCCTGTAGCAATTCTCCAAGGCAGTGCCAGGTTTGGAAAGGAGGTGACACTTTTGTGCTTACAAAGACATGTATTTACAAAGAAATGTCATCCTCTTAGACTGGCCTGATCTGTTGCTCGCTATACGTTTTTATAACATTCTCCACGTGTTTGACACAATGCTAGATTGGATGCAGTGGAAGAGATCGCTCACAACAAGCTAAAATACATGTTATCAGGAAACGTACATTTCCAGTAACCTTTGGCTGACCGTTTGGCGGTTGTGGTGATCTGTGCAGAGATGAGAAGGCAGCAGCCCTGGCGCCTGAACTCCCTGGACCAAGAGTTTTTGGTGGTGGGGTCCTTGGGCAAGTTTTGCTATAGCGTTCCAGGAGATTTTAGGCTGGTCACAGCTTGTCAACTACTACGATATTTTGAGCTGAACACTGTGGATTGAAGAAGAAGGGCTAAAGATAGAGAAAAGGCTGGGAAACAGGGAATAGAAAGATTGAAAAGAGCTGCACATACTCAATAATAAGTGGCTATTTTCACAGTTATGAAACATTTCTGACCAGCCATGCTCCCAGTGTCGTGCCACATGTAGATTTGCTAATGCCTGCTGGGAACTTTTTTTTTCATTTCATCTTTGGATTTTCATTTTACTGTAGTGTAAAATTTCAAAAAGAAAATAAATGCCTTAAAATGAGAATTTATCTCCACTTCCTGGAGCCAGGAGTTAAAAGATATTTTGATTTTTTTTTTTCATAAGCTTTGTTTTGCAGCTCCAGAATATTTGTCTATTTTGATAGTTGATGGGGAAGGAGACCTAAATGTAATTCATGTAATGAATATAATTCATTCTGTAATTTTGCGGTCTTTGCATTTGCCCCAGTTTTCAATTTGATCTAACAGATTTGGTTTTCTTACCCTAATCACTTTTGTTCATTTATCAATGTCCTAAAATAAGTAATTACTGAATTTGGAAAGCTTAACAGAATCTGCTCCACAGATCTGGGCTAACTTGCCTAACAGTAGTGGGATTTCTAAGCAGTAGGTGTAAAGTGAGATGCATAATAGAGGTATGTGGTGGAGCTAACCTGCTGGTTTGCCTTCTGTCTGTGGCACAAGCCAGTGTATTGAGTCCCTTCACTCAAGTGCACTCCTGTAATTTAAGGCAAAGACTGACTGGTGTGATTGATTCTTCAGGTTTGACAGTGACTGCTGTGAAGGACTTTGGGGAGTGGAACTTGGAAGCTGGTGCGCTGGTGCTTGCAGATGGAGGCCTTTGTTGCATTGATGAGTTCAATAGTATCAAAGAACATGACAGAACCAGTATCCATGAAGCAATGGAGCAACAAACCATCAGTGTAGCAAAGGCAGGGTAAGTGGCATGTTAATGTATGTGACAAAATAACTTGTTTCTCTTGTACTTACAAGTTGGTGGGAGGTTTGTCATGCTGACTAAGTATAACTGTTTTATTTGCTATACTAGATAGTTTTGTTCTCAGCGGTATTTGTTAACTAGGTGAGCCAACATTCCAAAGGACAGTGCAACGGACCAGAGGTAGCAAGCAACCGGAATGAAGACATACTGTTTATTACAGGGTTTTCAATCTACCGCTGCCCTTAGGCAAGGGCACTTTCCTAAGAAGACTTTGTGTTCTTTTTCTTGTCATTTGGTGGGAGCTGTCATAATAATTGTATGTGCAATGAGGAACCTTGTAAATTTGTATTGGAACTCGGAAAGCAGGACTTCATTTCTCCAAAATCCAGTAATACTGGATGGTAACAAAAGAAGACAAAGTGATTTCTAGGCTGCTCAATGTTATACGTTGGGCATGGCATGAATATAAATTCCTGCTTACTTTCACATCCTCTTTTTCTTTTTTAACTAGTGTGTATTCAAATCTGCTGGTTTTTTTCCCCTGCTAGTTTGATCACTGAGCTCAAACCTCATTCTCTCAGTCTTATGAAGCTCTTGTCCAGGCCCAAATCATTTCCTGGCTGGTGTTATTGAAGTCTCTGTACTCAAAAGGCATTGTCGTTTCCACACTACTTCTTGTCGCCTTCCACTCTGCTCTTGCTCCCATCACATCTTCTTGGCTCCTCTAGCTCATCATGCCCTTTCTTTATTCTGAGCATCTCCACTGATTCTCTCTTCAGCCTCTTAGCTTTTATTTCATTTTTTCCTCTTCTTTTAGGCACTTCACAACTCACCTCCCCTTTCGCTCCTGTCTGCCTTCTTCTCCTTTGGGATTTTACTGAACATTTGTGGTTGCCTGTGTGACAGATCTAATGCACCATCTTTTCCCTATGTCACATCAAGGATTTTAGCAAAACTATGCTGTATGTTGAAAGTATGCGTGAATTTGCCTGAGTTTATGCATTTGTCATAAAAATTCCTTCTTACGTCATAGTATTTCTCCCAAATCAGTTCTGATCCTCTGTAAATATGCTAGGCAGAAAGCGGATAGATAATGTCCCTCTCCCTGGGAGATTACTAGCCTTTGCCAGTAATGCAGATGGGGGACAAATATTTGGAATCGCTGTGGTCTTTCTACATAGTAAGATATTGACATGTTTTAGCTGGGTTCCATGTTGCAATTATTTGGGTTTTGAAGACCCCGAAACACAACTTCACCAACTTGCATGCGTAGCCTTACTTGTTCACTGTTAGGGATTACATGTAATGAGGATTTTTTGAGTAGTAACTTAACATAGGTGGGTTAAGCACTTTGTTAATTTAAGCTCTCATTTCAGCATATGGGAGATAAGGTTCTTTTCCATTGGGTACATGCTAATAGAAAAACTATGGTTCTTTCTCTCAGTTACAGAATAACTTTGGACATGAGGCAGCAGTTACTCTGGAGCTGGCTAGAAATAGCTCAGTGACAAACCATAGTTAGAATACTTCTGCTGCCTTAACTGAAACGGTTACGTTTGGACTACTAGAATAAAAATAATCTCCCCACATCTAAAAACACATACCAGGATAGCATAATTGAAAAAATGTCAGTTTCCCTGGAGAAACAGTTGATACAGCTGCCATCATTTGTTGGTGGGGTTAATATCTATAATATGGTTACACACTGGAATAAAACATACCTGTATGTTACATTTTATTTTGCTTTCTTAAAATGTGAATTAAGCTAAAATGTTACTTTTCCTCATGAAAAAATTCTTTTTATACCGTATGAATCAGCAAAGTAACATTTATTTCTGGAAAGCTAGGTTAGTTTTAGTCAGATAAGGACCTAGCTGTATATAGAGATTACTTGTGGGAATATTACCTAGTTACTTTAGGTATCCTGAGTACTGTCTTTCTGTCTAGTTGCTATTCTCTGAGAAATGCTTTATATATAATATTTATTAATACAATAATTATGTGTACCATTTAGCTCTTATGCTCTTTAAAGCTAAGATGTGCTCTTTATAACATAAAAACGTGGTAATTGTTGTTAATACTTTGGAATCATTTTCCCTACCTACCTTAATTCAACTGTAATGTTCATCGTATTTTCCTCTAGCTTGGTATGCAAGCTTAATACAAGAACAACTATACTGGCAGCAACAAACCCAAAAGGTCATTATGACCCTAATGAGTCTGTCTCCATCAACATAGCTCTTGGCAGTCCCCTGTTGAGCAGATTTGACCTGGTCTTAGTATTGTTAGATACAAAGAATGAGGAGTGGGACCGCATCATTTCATCTTTCATCTTGCAAAATAAAGGTAAGAGTAGTCTTTATAAATTGTAATTTTTTTTTTTAAATTTCCCCACCTTTCAGTTTAGTTTGTTATTTTTCAGCCTTTCACATTAATCAGTGTTTACATGTTCACTGTGGCAGTTGCCTGTGGTGTGGTTGTCTTTCTAGTAGGAGTAAGATAGAGATCGTTGATTGATTAATAGGTGTGAGCTGTGAACACCATGCCTTTACCTTTACTCTGTGATCATTTGCAAGAGATTCCAGCCCAGATTGCTTAGTAAGTGGATGGTTTCCATCTTGTGCCTTTGCATTACTTGATTTGCAGATCCTACACACAATACGGTTTTACATGCTGTTAACGGGAAACTTAATTCAGACAGAACAAATCCGAGCTGTGTATGCCGCAGGGCTCAAAGAGTGCATAGTAGTATTCCATATGTGGAGCAGTGTGCTCTGGAATTAGGGAAGGCAGTATGGTTTGGTTTTAACCAGCCCCTTCTTCATCTGCTTTAGCAACATGGCTTTGATGCCCATTAGAGAGTAAGTCGTTAGAGGAAACTTCGGCTAGCTTTCTTAGTTTTCTTCCCTTCCAAAAATGTTTCCCTGCAAAAAATGTTCAGAATATGGCAGGTAGCCTTTGGCTTCTACAAAGTAGGTAGAGCAGCCAGAGGAAGTACGTATGCATGTGGCATTTTATATTTGATGCAGTACTGGGGCACTTGGTAATGACCGTACCATCTGGTGGGCAGTGAGTCTGACAGCAGTTCTGTTGAAACTACTGGAGGCTTTGCTGTGGATTTTGCTAGGGGAGGGATTGAATGGCGTGTAGTGTTCCACACTGGAATTTGACCAAGTCCTTGAGGACTAATGTACAGACACTCCAATATGTCCCAGAAATACAGTAAGATGTCTTTTATATTCACCCATCTATTTAACAGGAATTCTTAAGAAAAAGCTTTATGTCTGTTGTTATAAAGTTACTGACTAGGCAGTTGTTATGCAGGTTGCCCTAGCAAATCAGAAAAGCTCTGGAGTATGGAAAAGATGAAAACCTACTTCTGCCTTATAAAAAGCATACAGCCAAAATTGTCTGATGAGAGCAACCTGATCCTTGTACGCTATTATCAAATGCAGCGTCAGAGTGACTACAGAAATGCTGCCCGAACAACCATTCGCTTATTAGAGAGTTTGATACGCCTTGCAGAAGGTAAGGCCAGGACAATTTTATTTTTAGGCTAACAATTAACCTTTATAAAATGAGTAGATCAGGAGTATAATTATAGCCAGTAAGCAGAGTAGCAGCTTTTCCATAGAGGTATGGATAGATGAACCTTGTATTGTTATATCTTTATAATCTGAAGAGACTTGGGGCTGGAGATTTTGGATGTGGGAAAGGGTGTGATATTTAGATGATCAAAATCAGTTTTAATTTTGCCATTCTCACATTCATAATAAAAACTAAAGCAACTGCAAGAAATTACATTTGAGAGAAGAATCTCAGAAGTTATGTGTCTTTATGAAAAGCAGGTCTCAGGATTCATTGTACTTCATTTGAGTCCTGCGTTGCCATTCTACTCAGCCTGAGGAAAGTTGTCAAGTATTTGGTTCTCTCCTAAAATTAATATAACATCAAATACAACACTTTCTTGTTTCCATAAATATCAATAATCAAGTCTGTATTTTACAATAGGGACTACAAAATTTCCAGCTCTAAATTGAAATCATATTTCACTTACAAGAACAAAAGCAAAGGAAGCAGTAGGTCTATATCTTAACATGATTTTGTTTTCTAAAATGGCATATCAAGTATTTTCAGGATGAACTTAAAAGAATGTACTGTATTTTTGTTTAACAAATCATAAATGGTCTTCATGCTTTTTTTGCCAGTCAGCCATGTAGTGCTTCCTGCATCAGATGTTTATATTTTGGTCTCCATTTGGGGGTGAATATTACTTAGGTGAAAGATGTTACTAACCTTTAGGGATTCACATGTTATTTGTATGTTCAAGGCTTCTTCCATTCTTATGTGTCACACGGTTGGGACTTTTACTAGCACTTTGTCCCTTCAAAATGTTATATAGATGATATTAATTAAACTGCCTTTCTCCTGCTTTATAAGAACTGTTTCCACGGCCAATTAGAATGGCTTCAAGTAATAAATTATTGGCATTATATCCATTTATAAAAATTAGTTTTGTTTTGTTGACTTAAAAAGTGGAAGCAAGAAAAAATATTGCTATTGTAGAGAAAAGCATGTTTTAGGCCAGGTAGAAGACATCGAATCTTTTCTGACCTATGATGAAAGTTAGATTTAATTTTTTACTTTTTGATTATGACATCTATAGATAGGGATGTTTTACATCACACTCTGTGATATCCAGCACTTTATGTTTTTTAACTCTAGCACTTGAGCATCTTTATTCAAACTGTCACTGTAACTGTAGTCTAGAAATCACATTACGTTCTTTACTAGTAAAACTAAGCCTTCCAATTCCTGTTGAAATTGACACTAAAATCAAAAAGATCATATTAACGTTTAAGTTAGAAGCATTTGAAGAGCTAAAGAAATGTGAAGAAGTATCATTTCCCTTGTAGTACAAAAAAAAAAAAAAAAGCCTTTTAACTTACTTTCAATGCCGATTTATTTTTGCTAGCTCATGCCCGGTTGATGTTTAGGGATACTGTGACTTTGGAAGATGCTGTAACTGTGGTATCAGTGATGGAATCTTCTATGCAGGTAAGGTTTCTTGCAGACATTGCCATTGCTGTAATACAGCGTTAAGGGACTTATCATGTAGGTATATGGCAACTCCTTCATCTCTTTGGGGAAGATTTCATGGATTTCGTGGAACATAGGTAATCAGAAGTAGTTTTTAGTTCATCTTGATGATTAAAATCCTTAAACACAGATTATAATGAAAAATCTGGATTGATCATTAGGGAATAGCACCTTTTTTTTTAATAGACTTTGTAGTCTAAGTGGAGTTTTGGTATACTATTAGCTTTTAATAATCTACATTTTGAAGACCTTTTGAGCCAGAAATTGTGTTTATATCACTGTGTTTAATAGCCTCTGATGAATTTTTCTTCCATGATGTTACCTTTTCGCTTATTAACTAGGTATGAGAGAACCGAACAATTTTTTGCGGGGGGGAGTTTCTAGTAGTTGCCAAGAGCTATACTTTATTTTGCCATCAGATCATTTTAAAACATGCTCTTGGTGATACTGAAACTCACAGAACTTTTAGGAGACTAATTTTACTCTGAGAAACCTTGAAAGTTCAAAACCTTGGTTGCCATACACTGAAAATCATGTACACTAATTATCACACAGATTTGTGTAATGTTTCTATCTAAAAGCGACATTGAAAAAATGCTGAAGGCTACATTTTAGTTTACTGTAGCATCATGAGAATATTGAATGTAAAGAAAAGCAGCACATTTAGAATGAAGAAAGGAATATGAAACTGGTAGAGGCTTTTAAAAATGGAACTGTGGAAAATAATGTAGATAATATTACTTCAGATAGAATATTTTTAAGAGAAATAAATCTTAATGCTTTGGAATAGAAAAAAAAATTACCATAAGCAGATTATCCAAAGTTTTCTGCATTGGGGTTCTTAGCATTTCTGAATTATTTGGTTTTGGCTCTGTCAGAGATAGTATACTCCACTGCACAGATGACTGGTCTGATCCAAACTGTCATATCCTATGTTTCTGTGTTGGCTGATATGAATATATTCAAATTAAAGCAATTTTATATAGCACCCATTAGCTCAAAGGATGTTAAAGAATTTTGCAGGAGTAGATATGCTCCTTTTTCTGAGATAAAGCCTGTCAGGATAGATGCACAAAGTCACATATGGCAGGTAGGCACTTGTGATCTCCCTTTTTCTTTCAATGGGCGTTGAGAGACTAATTGCAGTTTGTGCCCCAACTAATCTACTGCACTGTGTTACACGTGGAATTTATCTCAAAAAGACTACAGGGTCTGACCTTATTAAGTAGCAGAAGATTATTTCGCTGTCTACTGCAATTCATCTTGGGCTGTTTTGAGGAGCTCAGCTTTTCAGTGACAGTACTGCATCTAAGTTAAAAGAAGAAGCTGTAATGATATATCCAGCTGAAACAGCAGAAGATATTACATAAGCATTCATAACTGTAATTAAAATTGTAATTAACTAGATTGGAATTTGATGGGACACTGGTTTCAGAGCAGTATGGTTTTGGGATGTAAGAAACCTGAAATTCTCAGAATTTTTTTTCATAACAGATCAAAAAGTGGAGACTAATGAATGTATATTGTCATCTGTATACAGCTACCTCACCAGCAATAATAAATGTAAAAGAATTGTTTGAACTGTGGGTCGCTTCTTCATATTTAACCAGCCCTCAAGGGCTGCAGTTTGCACGAGAAGCATCTATCTAATCAGTCTCAGTGAGAAATTTGCCTGAATTATGACTATAGAAGAGTACGTGGGAGCAGTTGGTATGCTCATCATATTTGCTCCACTCTTCACTTCTAATGAGGAAGTAGGCAAATGTGTTCATTTTTGCTAAGAATCTGCAAACTTACGATCTGCTATTTAAGGCCCAATTTTACCTTCCACCTGGAAAGTATAAATGAATGACTGAAATTCTTTTTGAAGGAAGTGATTTATTTATTTTATTAAAAAAAAAAAAAAGAGAAGCAAATGCAAAAGTTTATTTCCAGAAAGTGATTCCTTCTCTAGAAAAAAATTTGTTTTTAGGTATAGATTACCTCCTGTGTTTCCTGCCTAACTGTAGAATGAGGTTGGAAATGAGGAAGTTCCAGTGCCATTCCTGAGGGACTGGCTGCCACCTTTCAGCTTAGCAAACTTAAACAGTGTCTTTCCAACTTCTATAAAAATCATATTCTTGCCAGTGTAAAATCAAAGTTCACAGTTCTCAGGTCAGTATTCAGGTATTTCACGTGAGCCCTCTTGAGAAGGAGGACTATCCCATTTTCATCACTGACTTAGTTCATTTTGTTTGTTTGTTTGTTTTGTCCTCTAATTCACCCTTATTTTTCTTAGGGAGAAAAAAGTCAGGGAGAGCAGGACATAATTGTACCCCTTGGGCATATGCCTCGAGGTATATTATAGTATGTTCCTTTTTTTTTTCCACTGGATTCTTATATCACAAGTTGACAATACTCGAGCCAAAAGCAACTACCTCTTGTCAATGTTTGGATCAGTGTTTTATTATTTACTGTTCAAATGCTGTTCTAAATATAAGAGTTCTAAATTTCTTCATGTGCTTTTCTGTGAAATTCATTTCCGATGTATTTTAGTATTTCAGAAATATTAATTTATTTATCTTCATGCAGTCATTGTGAAGTGGCAGGCTGGTACTGCTCCTGTTCTGTGATCTGGAGCTGATGTATGCAAGATCCTGAAGACATTATCCACTGGAGCATGTCCCATGAGAAATGGTTAGGGCCTCAGTTTCACAGTAGTAGCACTGAGTATGTGAGCACATTCCTTATTGACAGTAGTTTCCTTCTGTGCACACACCACATCAGGTTCCCGGTTACGAGTTTATTGCCTTTCAAAAACTTTGCTTAATTGGCTCAGTCAGGATCACAAGAACTGGAATGTAGCACAGAGATAGAGTCTAGTTTTCCTCAGCAGCTTTTAGCTGTCCTAACCAAGAGACCAAGCTTTGCTTTCTACAGTCCTTGCCTCATTAACTATGCACTTTCCAGCTCCTGAAACAAATAACACAAAATTCACAATTAAAAAAATATTCAGAAACAAATAAGAGTCTTACAAAAACCTTTTCCATTACTACAGACCAGTGCATCAATGTGGAATGGATTTGTTGTGTCTGAATAATCTGTGAAAAAAAACCCAAGTGCTAACTTAAATGGGATGCGTTAATGGTTGTACAGCCAGCCTTAGTTTTAGCACTGTGTGGTTTTAGAGGGCTTGAATTAGCCACCTGAATGATGTTCTTTCAATATGACTTTTTTTTTTTAATGTGAAATATTAAAATTACAAAATGGAAAAACCAGAAATTGCCATATATGGCATCACATGGACCA
>VXAL01011245.1:18862-39062 GCA_013399475.1 Chauna torquata
ACTCGAGGTGCGGCCTCACCAAAGCTGAGTACAGGGGGATGATCACCTCCCTGCTCCTGCTGGCCACACTGTTTCTAATACAGGCCAGGATGCCATTGGCCTTCTTGGCCACCTGAGCACACTGCCGGCTCATGTTCAGCCTAGCATCGATCAACACTCCCAAGTCCCTCTCCTCATCGCTGTCTTCTAGCCACTCTGCCCCAAGCCTATAGCGTTGCATGGGGTTATTGTGGCCAAAGTGCAGGACCCGGCACTTGGCCTTGTTAAACCTCATCCCGTTCGCCTCAGCCCAGCAGCCCAGCCTATCCAGATCCCTCTGAAGGGCCATCCGACCCTCAGGCAGATGGACACTACCTCCCAACTTGGTGTCGTCAGCAAACTTACTGAGGGTGCACTCAATCCCCTCATCTAGGTCATCAATAAAGATATTAAACAAGATAGGCCCCAGTACCGACCCCTGGGGGACACCACTCGTAACGGGAGTGATGGCCAGGGAAACTACACGGTGAATTAGGGTAGCTGTATTTCAGGAACGCTGAAATGCCTTGTAATGCAGACAGATATCGTCCTTACTAACGAAACACGCAAAGTCTCATCAAGCCAGGGAACACCCAGTTAGCAACAACTGTTAGAACTGGGCATCCAGATCTCCTTGGTGTCCTCAAATCTCTGCACAGATCATTGCAACTGGTTAAACAGAAGATAATTAAACCAAGTTTATTTTTCACAGATGAAAAATGTTTCTTCGAATTCAGTAGAACTCAGCCTGGAATACTGAGATGTTACATGTCATACAGTTTTTCCAGTCACTAATCACATCTGTGGTCCAGTTCAGCAGTCTAGCTGATAAAATACTTCTAGGTCCTTTTTTTTTCATTAATCTGTTTTGAATTGAAATCTGCAGATTATCTCTTCTTTTAAAGCACAATGAGCAGAGCCATGGACAGCTGGCAGCCTGTTGGCTAGATTTCTTAGGATAGGCTAGCAGATGTGCCTAGCACCTCATGGACTCAACCCGTTCCGTATACTGCCAGACCTTTGGGATACACCGCAAGGTATGTGTACTGAGGTATTTGAATTTAGAGGAGGCTGAATATACGAGCTCTTCAGCAGGTTTGCTGAAATTCCATGACATCAAGAGAAAAGTTGCAGCAGCTTCCATTACAGTGTGCCTAGAAAGGGCCTCTGATACTCACTAGAGAACAAAACCAGGAAGGGTAAAGAAATTCCTTGGCATCTCAGCTCCTGCTTAATGTGAGCAAATTAGCCCACGTAAGCCAAGGTTTTCACTAGTGGGTACAAACTCTGTATGTTCATTCTTTAATGGGTGCCATTTGTAAGGACTGATTTGCAGATGTCCTGAGAACAGTTGAAGCTTAAATCAATGAGACGTGTGAGGTGCAATGTAACTATAATTCTGCTCCTCTGTCTTCACCTCTCTCATATTCTTAGTTGTGAAATGGTCCCTTCAAGAAGTGGTAGTGAATGCTCTCACTTAAGATACCCTGTGTCCTGGAGGTAGAGAAAGCAAAAAAGTGATACAGGTTCACTCCCATTTTTGCTGAGGACATCTGAGAACCTAAGACCTCCCACATTTTAGCACCTGTCTTCAGCAAATAGCAAGTCAAGCTTGCATCCCTCAAGACAACACTTTTGAGCACATTAGAACAAATTCAATAATGCCCAGGAGACTTTTCCAGATCAGTGAAGACATTTTAATTGTCTATGTTTAGGCAACCCTGAAAAGAGAATGGCTGGGTTGCTATCTACCATCTAAATGTGTTTTAGGTATCTAAATCCAAACACACATGGCAGAATTTAGGCAGTCTGAATCCTATCATTCTTTGTAGAATCTTAATGGTTAATCGTTTCTAAGGGATAATACTTTAAATAGTGAATCAGTAAAAAGATAGTTGTCTCTTCAGAATCCCCTGATTAGAAGTAGTCAGTGTATTACTTCATGAAATGGAAGTATGCTTCTTTTTTGAGCAGAGGTTTTTGACATCTGAGAGATCTGCTTCTCCCTTAATATGACATGAGAAACTGGGAAAGTAAGCCAAAAAGAATTAAGAAAGGATAGTGCAAACTCCAGTTACTGAGGTCACTCTGCCTGGAACGCTGCTTTGGCAGCTCTGTTTTCCAGACTGAAGCAAAGAGAAGGCACAGGGATGTTCTAGTCAGCGTGGAGAAAGGTCCGGTTTTTCTATATTAGCAGGAAAAAAAAGCCTGTTGTCCATTCAGACTCTGTTTGCAAAGAGGTCACTGATGGATGTTGGGTAAGTAACCAATGAATAGATTTGGAAGAGCAGATACTGCTGAGATCTTTCTCTACCAGACCAGTTGAAATACTCCTATTGTTTCTGAAATACTAGAATCACAGAATCATTTAGGTTGGAAAAGACCTCCAAGATCATCCAGTCCAACCTTTAACCTAGCACTGCCAAGGCTACCACTAAACCATGTCCACATCTACACGTCTTTTGAATACCTCCAGGGATGGTGACTCAACCACTTTCCTGGGCAGCCTGTTCCAATGCTTCACAACCCTTTCAGTTAAGAATTTTTTCTTAATATCCAACTAAATCTCCCCAGCGGAACTTGAGGCCATTTCCTCTTGTCTTCTCAGTTGTTGTGTGGAAGAAGAGACCGACCCCCACCTCACTACAGCCTCCATTAAGGTAGTTGTATAAAGCAATAAGGTCTCCCCTGAGCCTCCTTTTCTCCAGGCTGAACAACCTCAGCTCCCTCAGCCGCTCCTCATAATACTTGTTCTCCAGACCCCTCACCAGCTTCTTTGTACTTCTCTGGACACGCTGCAGCACCTCAATGTCCTTCTTGTAGTGAGGGGCCCAAAACTGAACACAGTATTCAGGGTCCGACCTCACCAGAGCTGAGTACAGGGGGACAATCACTTCCCTAGTGCTGCTTGCCACACTGTTTCTGATACAAGCCAAGATGCTGTTGGCCTTCTTGGCCACCTGAGCACACTGCTGGCTCATATTCAGCCGGCTGTCGACCAGTACCCCCAGATCCCTTTCCGCTAGGCAGCTTTCCAGCCACTCTTCCCCCAGCCTGTAGCGCTGCATGGGGTTGTTGTGACCCAGTGCAGGACCTAGCACCTAGCCGTGTTGAACCTCATACAGTTGGCCTCAGCCCATTGGTCCAGCCTATCCAGATCCCTCTGTAGAGCCTTCCTACCCTCGAGCAGATCAGCACTCCCACCCAACTTGGTGTCATCTGCAAACTTCCTGAGGGTGCACTCGATGCCTTCATCCAGATCATTGATAAAGATATTGAAGAGAACTGGCCCCAGTACTGAGCGCTGGGAGACACCACCAGTGACCGGCCTCCAGCTGGATTTAACTCCATTCACCGTGACTCTCTGGGCCCAGCCACCCAGCCAGTTTTTTACCCAGCGAAGGGTACACCCATCCAAGCCATGAGCAGCCAGCTTCACCAGGAGAATGCTGTGGGAAACAGTGTCAAAAGCCTTACTGAAGACTAGGTAGACCACATCCACAGCCTTTCCCTCGTCCACTGAGCGTGTCACCTTGTCGTAGAAGGAGGTCAGGTTAGTCAAGCAGGACCTGCCCTTCATAAACCCATGCTGACTGGGCCTGATCACCTGGTTGTCCTGTATGTGCCATGTGATGGCACTCAAGATGATCTCCTCCATGAGCTTCCCCAGCACCGAAGTCAGGCTGACAGGCCTGTAGTTCCCCGGGTCCTCCTTCCGGCCCTTCTTGTAGATGGACGTCACGACATTTGCTAGCTGCCAGTCCAGTGGGATCTCCCCTGATAGCCAGGACTGCTGATAAATGATGGGAAGAGGCTTGGAGAGCACTTCCACCAACTCCCTCAGTACCCTTGGGTGGATCCCATCTGGCCCCATAGACTTGCGTGCATCTAAGAGATGCAGCAGGTCACTGACCATTTCCTCATGGATTATGAGGGCTTCACTCTGCTCCCCATCCCTATCTTCCAGCTCAGGGGGCTGGGTGCCCAGAGAACAACTGGTCTTGCTGCTAAAGACTGGGGCGAAGAAGGCATTAAGTACCTCAGCCTTATCCTCATCCATTGTCATTAGTCACTAGTATTGCTTCTGATTCGTAGCATGAACTCTGAGTACTGAAGGTAAATGAGAAACACATAGTAATAAGAAAATGATACCTGCTGAACACATTTGTCATTGCCTTGGCAGGGAACATTTCTAACTCCTTTCCTTTCCCTTTTTTAAGCAAATTCCCCACAAAACAATCATATGTTTTAATGTTCTTTGACCTACAATAGGCCTGTGATGGGACGATTTAGTCCATTACCGCATTGACAGTCTGCTGGGCTAAACTAAAGATGAATTTCCTCTTTGAGTATGTTGTGCAGTCAATGGGCAGATGAGTCACATCCTGTCAGTCTGCGTTCCTGGAGAGGGAGGCATAGAGCCATTATCTCCTTCATGTTTTAACACTTGCCTCTCTCAGTTTATGATCTAAGCATTTAAAAACATGTCTAATATGTCTTCTCAGAGTGACTATATACTAATGTATATCAAACCAATTATTAGTGTTACATACATTGGTATTTTATTAAATTGGGTTTTATCTTTGTGAGCCTGATGCATTAAAGGTGAATATACTTTACTGTCTTAAGAAACAGTCGAACCAAGCCTTAGCAGTCACTGATTCTAGCAGCATGTTGATCAGGACCTTGTTTGTAAGCAGCACGAAATGCTGGTGTTAGATATTCAGTGGCCAGGCTCCACTGCCTTGGTTGAAACCAGATTGCATCATGTTAGCATGGGACAGGATCGAGTTTTTACTGGCAGCTGTCCCATAAATAGTGTTCTCCTGCTTGGCCCATGCAGACATGCTGGTGAGTCAAAGGGAGGAGGAAAGTGATGAGACCAACAATTTTTTATTTATTTTTTTAATATTATTTAATTTATTTTTGTGAAGGGGGAAAAAAAAAAGCTTGTCTGTGTTTCTTTTCACCCTCCTGCATGGCACTTTGCTGGTGAAGGCACTTTGTTACCTAAACACAGTTATTCAGTGCCTACTGAGATAGCCTAGGGTGTATAAGATGTTGGCACAGACTTGACTGATACGAAACAGGACTTAAGTGAGACCCACGACCCTCTGGAGCTCAGACAGGATATTCTGGACTGCCATGAGATGGCTCTGCTTGGTGCCTGAATCACTCCCTGTTTGTCGGTACTTGGAAAGGGAGAGCTGTGAGTAATTACGCTCTGTTCTCACAAGCATCACTGGTTGTATTACGGATCTCTCTAATGGTCTGTCCCCTACATGAGAAGGCAGTATGAGAGAAAGCAGCTGTTTTTCAATCCAATTTCCTTATAATGATTTTGACTTCTTTAACTTAAGCAGTTACTCTATTAAATTGCATTTAATAATCAGTTCCAATCCTTCAGGATTACCTGAAATTCTTCCTACAGACAGCCAGATACGTGGGCATTTGTAACCGTTCAGGATCTTACAGCACTTAAAAGTACAAAGCTGTGGTTTGTGACCTTCTCATAGTCCAGTCTTGCTGGAGATGGCTGGCAATGCTCTAGCAGATATGGCCTATGACTGCTGCCACTGGTTCCTTACCCTTGCCTTAATTACTTGCCACTCACGTAGCCTCCTCCTCACCTCACCCCCTTCCTTCCAGGTCTTTGTTGCCTTCTTTCTCTGCAGCTCAGGACTGCTGTCACTGCCTGGTCCTGCAATGCCAGTGGAGTCCTCCTTAATACTCCCCTGGGAAGTATTACCTATGTTATTTAAAGCACTTCTGGGGCTGATACTCTGTTCCAAAGCTTGTAAAACAACCTATAATAAGAATCACTTGCCATGTAAACATCTTACAAAACCTGCCTTGAGCTCCTCCCCAGCATTATGGAAATATTAGACATGACACAAAAAAGGTGGCAGAAGACAAACTGGAAAAGATAGCATGTGCCATGTGTATGCTGCTAACACACTCTTGTGCTACCAGCTAGTCTTATTCCAGTTTATGTGCTGTTTTCAGTTCTAAATAACTAGTAAGCAGGAAAAAAAAAAAAGACCTGCACGGCCGAGTTTGCTTGTTGCTCCTGTTATTCTCAGGACAGTCATTTAAATGTCATGTTTCTTGTCGAATATTACATTAATGTGTTAAATATCATAATTTGATGTGCACCAGAATTATAAAACTAAGCAAACTAAAGCCAAAGGCAAGGCAAAGTCAATATAAGCAGAACTGAAACTTCTAATTAATGGATGAAACGTGAACAGATCTCCCAAGTGAAGACATATAACATCACATTCTAGAGGGAATGTATTTATTGATGGGAAGATGAGGTAAACAGAGTATTAAGTGCTCAGTATTTCATGTGAATGAGGCAATAGCTTCATTAATAATGAATGCTAATTATGTCATCTCCCTTAGGTATCTGATATTCCCTGGCTTATCAATACTTTCCTTCCTGTTAGGCAGAAGAATGTTAATAGTTCCAAGGAATAACATTGTTCTTTACTGAGTAAAGAGCACGGCCATTTTAGAAAACACTACGAAAATATGTCTATCAAGTTTGATTCTTCCAAACAAATATGTAAGTACAATTGCACACAATTATTTGTGTAATATATACAATATGCATAACATATGCATATTGCGTAATAATGTAAATATTATTGTACAAATAAAATAAATTACGGCAATGCAACCTAGGAAAAGCTAACCTTTGGAGCAATGACATTTCAATCAGTACCATTTCTTAATTTGAACTCAACAGTCATGAGACAGCTACAATAGGATTACGATAAAAGCCACGTAAAGAAGTGTATGAAGAAATCCCCAACAGAGAAGCTCGTACAAGCAAAATCTACATGACTGTGATCGCTCACAATGCGTTTGGCATGTTCTGAATACCAGGCATCAGGTCCCAACTCACCCTGTTGGCACCGTCAACGATGTAACTCTATACATAATGGCAATTGAAAGCAGGGGTCAAGATCAGTGGAAGCTGCAAATTCCCAGATACAGCTATCTTCCACGTTCAGTGGCATCCTTACGTTGCTCATCTTCACTGCCAGATACTAGGTGAGCGCACCACATGTTCCCAGAAGTGTCACTTGCCTTTGTCCTGTTTTCCATCTCTACTCACTGTCCTTCATTTGCAAGGCACCTGCTTGCCACACGCCATCATTCATCCGTCAAAACAAAATGCCACACAGGAGTAACAACACCTCCGTGCCCTCAGCATGAGGGAGATGAGCCAGCTATTTAAGCTGATGCACCTGCAGTTCTCTTCTAGCCCAGCTTGGTGGTCTGGAAGCAATGATCTAGTTCAAGGAAGCGTGCAACTTCACTCCCACTGTGTACTACTAGAAGGCCAGCAGCTTTACTCTGTTCCTCCCTTTCATGGGCCTGTGGAGGCACAAATGTGTCTGTCTTTGCTTGTGAAGGTGTAAATGGTGTCCATGCACTACAGCTAGGTTTTCGATGAGATTCTTTCAGGTCACAGCTTGACCTCAGAAGGCTAGCTGCTAGGAGAGACAGCTACCCACTAACAGCTCCAAAGCTCCACACAGTGAGTGCCCTACCTCCGCACTGAGGATCACGGCAGTACAGCCTCACTGCAGCTGGTGCCCTTTTCTCAAAGTCATAAATACTGTACTTACGCAAGCAGTCTCAGCTTTCAGCCTTAGCAACACCTAGAGATAATTATGCCAATGGGAAAACTCAAAAATATTAAACATGAAGGCTAAAAATTAGAAGGTAAATAAAATGTTAAATAAATTCTTGCACCAGAGGAAATGCTGGGAGTCATCTAGCCTGCTTTCATAGCCAGAGGTAGGATAAGCTCCACCTAAACTTTGGCAAGTTAACATTTTTTTTGGTTAAAAAAAAAATACTTCATATAGTGTCTGGCTTACAATTCCTGAATATTTGTGATTGACAGCTAGTGATCAACAACATCACTGAAAGGTCTTGTACTTGTTTAAACAAATAACAAAGACCCAAGCCAAAACCATTTTAAATATACCACGAAATGTTAGGAAGATTGAAAACTTGACACTACTGGGTCATTCCAGTACCTGCTAGAATTGTAAGAATATTTCCAATAACTTTAGCAGGATGATTTTCTAATGACCTTCAGTAGATTCAGCTCAGCAGTGTATAGTTATGAGTCCATTTTCCAGTTATCAATATTCAGAACTAAGTAGCCTTCTAGTCTTTTGCAAGAAACCTTTTATTCCAGCAAACTGGAATAAAAAATACACCATTCTCTCAGTGAACACAGAGAAAATGCAAGGGATTTTTTATTTTACTATTTTAGTGATTCAAAAAAATGTAAATTAAATTGTTCACAATTTGAAAAGTTCCATCTCTAATCACCTGTAAGAGGTGTTACTGAAAAGATATCATCTTTTGTATTTGTATTTGAAATGGTATTGTTCCATTAAGTGCTACCGTGATTTAATCAGCTGTTCCATAATTACATTGTGACTTTCCCATTAGTATTTTATCAGCCTCAATGAGGGGTGTATACCTCCACCATTCACATTTTTCACAGGCTACTGTTTGATGAGCAAACTTCAGGTTGGTTGGATTTTTTTTTTTTGCAGCTTAACCAGAAGATAGCGTGTTAGCCACAAGGAAAGAAGTAGAAAAGTTCCAGCATCTATTTTCCGGCACCTTTAATCCATTCAGAAGATACTTGAGCAATATGAAATTTTACATTTTAAAGCTAAAGCTATTTGATACTAATTATAAAACACGTGGAAAAGAAAACTAATTTTTGCTGGGGAGATTGTTGCATGCAGAGTAAAAGCATATCGCAGAAAGGCTTTAGTCTCAGATTTGTTCCCATGGCCTTTGGAGGCTATTCTGTAAGACCCCCTGTAACAGCATGCTTGCCACAAGGCATGAGCTGCCGCGAGTCAAAATGGAAAGGTTCACTTTAAACTCGGAGAATTTGGATTAACAGCCCTAATCTTAAAGGCAAAGTGAGCCAGTGTATGCAGAAAACCCTGAGCTCTCTTTGAAGGTCATGAAGATAATGAAATTTGCACAATACCTTGGACATACACTGTTTCTCATGTCCGACTGTATTCTCTCTCTCTTTCGTTTCGTATTTCTTAGCACACGCACCTGAAATACCAGTGTGACGGTGTTGTGTGGCACGCTGAGCCTGGCTACAGCTTAGAACAGTGAACTTGGGACTCTGCAGTGCCACTTACATACATGACAATAGAAAATACTTGGAGTCAAAATGAGGGAAGTTCCAGGCCGTGTAACACTTAAATAGGGTGTATAAAGGCTGAGTATAAACACCTATACCTAGTTTCTTGGTAGCGTGCGCTTGCGCTATTCTGTACAGCGTTCTCACAGTGTCTTCTTCACATTTACTTTGTTTATACTTGGTAAGGCAGACTAATGCATATCAGAGCAGTCACAGAACATGAACGCACATATATTAGCAAGTCATGGAAGAACGGGGTGATGGGGGCACATGTTTCTATAAACACTCGGCTGCACGTACTGCGCATTTGCAAGTCCAGTAAACTAGACTTAGAATAAGCCTTTTCTCTCCTTTCTAGAGGAACAGCAGCTTTTTTCTAGTGTAATATCAAATATCACAGACATATGCTTTGATAAGCAATGTATTAATTTTTCCATTTTTTTAATACAATACATGAAATAAATTTTATTGTTTATGCGATAATCAGCAGCTGGGGAGAAGGGAAAGCTGCTTGGAGTGAAAGTTGATACTGAACCAGCAGAGGGAGCTCCAAAATTTGAATTCTTTATCTTTGCAGAGGGCAATGTCTTTGGGAGACTGCTGTGAAAAATATTCGTTGGTCACTGAACACCATGGCTGTCTGCACTGCTTCATTCCTGATCCCAGGAATCACAACAGCTAAATGTCACATTTCTTTGGGTAGGTGTACTTTTCTGACATGCTTATCATATAATTTAAAAGGTATAATTGTAAGATCTTCTACTTATAAAATAATATGCTAAGCTTTTCTTAATGTATTGTGCATCTGTACTGTTGCCCTTCTTACCTGAATCCATTGCACTTAACAAAGAAGCCACAAGGAAGAGCCAGACTGTGACATTAAGTGGTCTTTTCCAAACTAAGATATACGATACCTCAACCCCGGCTTGGATCACAACATGTTCTATTATTTTTAGAATTAGTGCCAATACGATGACTGCCAGGACACTGAAGGGACATGGAACTTAGAGTCAGCTACGGACTGCTTTCTTCAGGAGCAGGCCAGCTTTGAACAAACAATATGTCTCAACAGCCCTCCCTGGCATGGACTCACAGACTCGGACCCTTTTGGCATTACACCTTCCTCAGCTCAGGGGAAGAAACAGTCCTGACGAGGAGAAATGTTACAGGAAATCATTTCATTGTCAAAATCTCAGGCCGAAAACCAGCACGGCTGAGGAATGATCTGGTCAGTCTCTCTCCAGATCGCTGTGCTAAAAGTACTCATGGACTGCTTCTACCTTTAACTCTTTCTTTCAACAAAAGGAACTAGAGCAAAATTAAATACCCTCTTAGTGCAATGCATTATCAGGGAGAGCCGCACAACTGCAAGTTTCTTGTCATTAGTGTTCGAGGCAGGGATGGCTTCGGTACCTCCCATCCTTTCCTCAATAACATGCTTATGCATTAGCATAAGCATTAAGCTGATTAACATCAGCTTAATTGGTAGCAAACCAGGTTTGAGCTGAATGCTCTTGAAGACTCTTGCTTCTTGAGTATTGCTGTGAGAGACTCTGTGAAACAGGGAAAAAGTGTTTTATTCTCTTTTACTGACAGCAACGCACTAATCTTTCTGAATTATGAACAAACTAACAGCTTTGACCAATACTATAACACCAGTGATTACCAATATCTGCTGAAAAGACCTTTTGGAGATTTCAGTCTCTTCAGTTTCCCTAATCTTTAGAGTGGCATTGCCATCATCCCTGTATTGTATGCATTTACTAACGCCCTTCTTCCAAATTAAGATGATAGTAACATGCTTTCCAGAACTGGCTACGTTTGCATTTCTTCACTCCTGGTTTATGACGAAGTGTCTACAATTACCCTGCTTTCTCCAGCGGCCCACGAATGTTTTGGCTAAGGAGACAGTTATTTAAGCCTAATGCTTCTCTGCCTTTTAAATGCTTGTTCGGTGCATGATTAAAACTCCACAGAATGCAGCCACTTTGCTCATGTCCTCACTTATCTAACCCACCTGGAAGTGACGACAGTCAACTCGTCAGCAGGACTGGGCTCGCACCTATGGGATTTGGGGACAGAAGTATCGAGGCTTTTATCACGCACTGATGTTAGGTTTAAATTGAAAGTCCATCATCTCTCCGTATACAGTCCTTGTTTGCTTTCAACTTAAGTCAGCAGTTTCTTAATAAGTAGTAGGCCTTCACAGCTTTGGGTGCACTTTCTCTCAATGAGCACCTCCACCCTGTTGCTTGAGCCTGGGCCTCGGGCCATGCTGGGCACCAGCTGTGCCTGCTGGTAACGGAGCTCTGAGGAGCACATGCTCAGGTGGGGCCTGAAGCAGGACCAGGGCCCAGGGAGCCCACCTATGTCTGACACTTGGGCACAGGTTCCACCCAGTTTGACGTCTCAGCCGGGAACAAGCCCGGTAGCACGGCAGACCTGCCCACCAGCAGATACCTAAGCAAAGCATGGTGCAGGTGCTTTGCACCCAGAGTTCAGCAGTCAGTGACCATACACAAACTGTGGCAGCTTCATCACTGAAGGTGTTGAAGACAAATTAAACAAACATAAGCCTGTCTTGGGGCAGAACAGTGCACCACTGGGATCAACCCTGAGATTCCCTTCTTCTGGTACTATGGTACGTACAGAAGGCACACGGTTCACAAACCTCTATAGATACAGAGGTAAGCCAGTGCAGATATAACCACAAGTCTTCTCTCTCATTGTGCTGCACGTTTGCCAGCAATGTGCCTCATACAAAGTAAAGACATGGACGTTGGATCAGGTTGCAGATTTTAAATGGTTCATTGTCCATTCACTGAAAAAAATCCCACTCTAAGTCAAGGTATTCTGTTTCTGTTCACTGTTCGGGATGTAAGATAGCATCATTACTTTTGAGGATGTTAATAAAATAAAGTGCTTTATTTTGAACACATTCCCCACATATCTGAGTTAAAATTATGTTTCTGAAAGGTTTAGTTATTAGTAGAAGCTAACATTCATAAATGATGGATTTGTTCACTTCAGACTCTAACTAATTTTAAAACGTGAATTCTGGAGAACACCTTATCTAGTTTATTAAGAAACTTCAGGGCTTTAATCTAAACATAATACAGCTGCTTTTAAAAAAATCCAGATACAATATTTATTCTTACTCCTAATATGCTCATCTTGTATCAGTTAACCTTAAATTAAGTATAAACACTTGCTTCATGAACCCAGTGTTCCCAAACTGATATTGCTGGCAGACTCTCAGTCCATTTTCATTCTACCTCTTCATCCAGACTATCACTGTTGGAGCCTCTTAACTGTTATATCTGAGATGTCGAAAGCAAGCAAACAATACAAGAACTATCTGGTTCCTATTACTATTACAGAACAGCCACCCTCCCTAGGCTGAGAGTGTTTGTGATGCCAAAAAGCTAATTAGGTCAGTGTGTCAGTTTAAACTGTGCAGGAGATGAGCGTTAAATGTTTACTAAATTTAGCTGTCTGTTTCTGGATCTGGAACGTCTGTTTTCTAGGATGGAGCAGGAGCAGACACTGGGCTTTAAATTAATCAAAACCAGCATAGTGAAATGCATGCAGAAAATGAAGTGGCAGTCAGACTTACAGTAATTACTGCATTATCTGAATTGTAAGGCTGATCCGAAGCTGAAGAAAGATGGCTTCAGAAAGGATATTCTGCAAGCATTGAGATGGCTTGTTCTGGTTGCAGTTTGGTGCAACTGCCTAGATAAATCATCAAAATAGTCATGGGCAGGAACATTTTTGAAAAGCATGCAACACAAATTTGCAGACATGAGTTAGGTACCTACAGCTGTGTCTACATTAGAGGACATGGGAGCACTGTCTAGATGCATACCCAAAGGTATCTCACCTTTGTCCTGATCAGACTCTAACATACACCACCCTCCTCCTTAGGTCATATGCTTACTTCCATGGAAGAAATCTGGGTGCACACCCCAGAAGGCAGCACTGCAAGATTCTGGCAGGAACTCAGCTGTGAAATTAGGAGAGCAGGATATGCTCCAGATATGTACCAGGCCCAGAGCCTAGACAATTCCTCTTTGCCATGGGGATTTTTAGGTTTTTAGGTTACCGGTATGTGCGCAGGGCACCAGCTCACCTTTCTTCCAAAAGGTGGACAGAAGAAGAGTTACGCGCTCTTTTTGCATTATAGGGATTAAAGCACTCCCTCATAAAGGGAGGTCTTAGTCGATGACATTCATCCTTGAGATTATTCTTATTCTTATACAATCACTGACACATCCACCATAATTTATTGCTTTTGGGAGAGGGAAGTTTGACACTTAACAGTGACATGCTTTTCCTCCCTGGTAAGGCTGAAGTGTGATGAGCCCATTGAGAAGAAAGCAACTCCACTAGGAACCTTCTGCTTCATGAAATAAGGGGAGGCCATAGGCACCCTGTTTCCTTCACTGCAGCCCTTAATATCCTGGGATCTGAAAAATTCATGCCTTCACTGTTGGCTCAGGTTGCAGAACATTCTGGTAACAAAGCTGGTGGTTTGGAGAGAATTCTGGGGAGAACAGAGGAAAACTTATGACAAATGGACTAGAAAGGAAAAGTACCTCGAAATCAGCTAAGTTTAGTTTTAAAACTTGACAGAATGATTAAGAATACCAGCTGATATGCTTTTCCTGCACTAAATGAATAAATTTATTTTCTGGTACTAAAAACTGTATATGTGCTTATTTTTAGATGGCATTGTGCAGCTTATGCTCAAACAATAAGCACTGGGGAGTTGATGTAAAAATACGGCTGGAGTAAAAATAGATGCTTTGCTCTATATTCTTTCAGCTCCTTGGATCTGGATGTTTCTTAAAGTATCTGTATGAAAATAAACACTGTCAAAATGAAGAGGACAAGTGTCGTCTCTGTTCCATGTAAGCTAATAACCTGCCCAAGATGAAGTCTCTGTTTTATGTTCTTCCAAAACACGTTCCAGATTGTGTAGTCACTCAAGACTTGCAATCAAACAGAAGATGCTGAAATATCAGCAGCCAATATCAACCTCCTAAAATAGCTGTTGTCATATACATTGTCACATTTTCTGTATAATCCTTATTTCTGTCAGTCAATAACTCGTGTCCAGGTAGGCACCCTTTTCTTCCAGTTGTCCGCAAAACAGAAAGGGAACTGATGGTAAGAAGGAAATCAACTTTAATTGTTGTTGTCTAACAGGACTACCAGGAATGTACCTCTGAGACATAACAACAATATCTGCCACTGAACTCTGCAATCTCTATTTGCCTCAATTTATCTGTTAGGAATTTGCACAGCTACCAGCATCAGAACTTGAACGTGAGGCATCCTTCCCGTGTCGTGGCAGCTCTGTTGAGAAAGTAGCTGTCAAGAATCTCCTCCCACCCCCAACTTTTTGTTTTTTTAAAGCAAAAAAAAAGTGCCAAAAGTAGGATAATAGAGACCCACAAACAAGCTACGGGATGGGTTTAAAGGCCAGGCCATCAATTAAAGCTTCAGATCACTTTCCTGTACTATCCCACCTACATGCTTGATTGAACAGGGCAAATTAAGCACCAAAGCTAGATGTAATGGGAATGGTTATGCAACAAACGAAGTGGCAGCGACAGCAAAAAACATACTTTCCAAGCAAAACTCTGAACCAAGCTTGTATGTTGAAAATTAAACTGGAGGACAGGAGGTTAGGAAAAAACCTCCTCTTTGAGAACTGAGGCCCTCGCTCCTGGCTCTAGTGTGGTGCTCAAGCCGCCCAGGCAGCTGCTGACAACTGCAGCCCCCAGCTGAACCCAAAAGGCTCCCTAGCATGGACCTAGCTCAGCACCGTGAAAATAGTACCTGGAAGACATGAAGCAATTGTTGGTCGGTAAGCCATCGAACTCCAGGGATAATAGGTACTGAATAAAGGGAAGAGTAATCTCCTCTCTTTTGACCCAGTTCATCTGTCCTGTTCTCCCTATTAGAACTCTCCTCCTATAACATGATATTTTTAACAGTTGTATATTTCATTGGCATTTTATACTTAAAACAAAGAGGGAGGAAGGATGAAAGGATGAAATTCCTAGCATTAGTGGCTGTTGACCCTAACCTTAAATAGTGATATTACCCTTCTGTAAGTTTATCCTCTGTCAAGTAACTGTACCCAGGAAATTAATACTAGTTTCTTAACAGCTGTCCTGAAGACTACATCCCTATTACTACTCTTTTCGAACAGAATAAACTAAACAAAGTTAAATGAAGTTATCAGACATGATCTCATATTGAAAGAACTGATGTCACTAAAATAACATTCTAAATTCAACAGTCTAATGTAATTATTAAAGTGGAATGTGCTCTGTTTAGTACTGTACTGATCTAAGCGACTCTCTTTATTTGCAGCAGTGGTGCTACTGCTGGCATTGGGTTAGCCCTGTTGATATCATTACATCTTGGACAATATTTACAATATAGCAGTGAATAATTTTAACGGCCAAGATTTAGCATATAAAGCTCAAGATTTTCAGTGAAGTATTTAAACCTAACAAAAGAAGGGCTTGCACTTAAGGGATTGAAAGATGAAAAGTAACAAGAAGCTGGAAAGCATCAGACACTTCTTTTGCCTAAACTGAAAAGTTTTTTAAAAGTGACTTCTAATGTTCTTTTCTGCATAGGTTGATGCTGGGGGTGAGGGGGAGTTCTTGGAAAAAAGATTATCAGACGTGGTCGTATTCTTCCTTTGTCCCTACTATAGTGTCCTTCTTCTCCCCAGCCTGTGATGTTGAGCCGTCTTGCATCCTGTGCTCTTGTACCACTTAATCCTTTCAGTGGCCCCATTCCTTCTCATTTTTCCCTTTCTTCAGTGCTGACCTCACAACCTCAATCTCTTATTTTTATATAGCTCTTTTCACTGGTGTGCCTCAGTCTCCTGAAAGCACCCACACTCACCCACCCACACACATCTCCCAAAGAATGCTCTTTCGCTTCTTGTTTCTTCTACCATGAGTTCATAGCCATTATACACGCATAGAATGCATAGAAATACATGCAGATAAATGACCCTGTATGCAACTTGTGAATGCTTGATCTGGAACTAGGAACACATCTTTTTTTTAAACACCTCTGTAAAGGCGTGTGTATCCAGGCTTGCCAATAAGCTGTGCCAAGTATGTTCCACGCTAGCCTGGCTAGGCAGTCGCTGAACTAAATGATGGTACTATGAGCGGGACAGCTGACACATTGGAGTAGCTGAAGCCAGGGGCCTTGCCTGTTTGAAGATGAAAAGCTTGAGGAATAAAGGAGCAGAGGAGATAAAAACTGACAAAAAAACCTGCTTGAAGAAGGCATTTAAAGGTATTTTATTGTCATTAGAGAAAGAAATTTCCTTCTAAACCATGCTTCATCCCGTCCTCAGGTGGCTGTTTAAAACAGCACCCTGCCTGAGCTGACACACTTCTGATGTGCCCCAAGCGCTCTTCACAAAATGTCAGTCTTGCAGGGCGCCAAAAACTAAACCAGGCATTTGGGGCAGCGCGCAATTACACTTGCAGATACATTTAGGTGCAAATTTATCATAGCTGAGTCGGCTCTGCTGCATGTGTCATGAGTAATACAGTATTTGGCACTACTCTTAAGGCTTGTTCCTACAGCAGCATTGTTGAGAATGCCCTCTTTTATTCTTTAAACAGTAATTTATTGTGTCCCAGTTGATTTGATAGAGAGAAAAAAAAGAGAGAGGAAAAAAAAAAGCTCTCATGTAGATATTGATTCTCATGCTCAAAAAAGAGAGGAAAAATAGCAAAAGAAATCCCATTGGTAGTACAGGCAGTACAATGTTTGAACCCTGCTTGTGATTTTTCTCCAGTTGTAGAGCAAGCAGTACTGGCTTACATGCATTCACTCTTCATTTGTAGAGGAAAAAAATTCTCTTCTTCCTCGCTGTAACACGTGCATTTGAAATGTGCAATTTATTATTGAAAAGGTTGTGGGTTTTTAGAGTTTCTTCGGCAGATGAGGGTAGGGAAAGCAAAACGAAAGTAAATGCGTCCAGCAGAGGGAGCTCCAAAATCTGAATTTTTTTGTGGGGGTGACAGACGGCACTTCACTTTGAAATAGATGATCTCTGGTAGAATACTGGTTGTTAACATATAAATCCTTTGATGATTTTCATTCCCTTCAGTTAGGAATTCCTGTCTTTCATCTCTCACAATCCTTTAGGCTAAAATGATACCAGAATTTTTCTACACATGGAGGTAATTTAAGGCTTTCCTCATATTCTAAAGTAATTTTTATGCATTTAAGTTGATTTCAACTTAAATGTTAAGGCAGCAGACAGCATATTTTTTCATAGAATTTATTCAAAATACTTCTGTTCAGCTTTGCTAGAAAAAAAAAAAACTATAGCATAGGAATTACTGAAAACTACCTTTGCTCAGAATTTCCATTATATGAAATGTATACATGTGAATGCTCATATGCTTCATCTCATGGTCAAATCAGCCAGTCTGAGGTGAGGCAGATAGATGGCAATTGATGAGTTTTAAGCTCTTACCTTTCTCTACCATCAACACCTGCTCTTCCCTCATTTTTCAGATTCATCAAAGTATGGTTGCAGATCCTGAGGCCACTTTGCTGCCTCTGATAATATGTAATTGCTTATCTAATAGGTATTCATCTAATCTGAAGTATGAAGGGTAATTTCCATATGCCCTTAATTAATATGATGTCCAGTCAAATAAACATGATATAAACATAGACAAATAAATGACATCTAGTAAGTATGCTTTATTTTAGTTAACTTGGAAAAAAAAAGATCACTGTCTGTCTCTGTTCACAGTACTTAAACCTTTGTCTCTGTAGAGAAGCAGATCCCAGCCTTCACAGGCCCAGTGGCAGAAATGTTGAGCACGTGAAGTATGGAAAGCAAAACTCTCTCCCTTTTGGCCTCATTTTCAATTCTTTACATTTCCTGAGGTTTTTGAGCCTCAGGAACTTGTAACAAACCATGTCTGCTGCCCTCAACTCTTATTCTTACAATGAAGACAGAAAACATATGACATTTAGCTCCTGGTAATGTCACTAAAATTTCCAGTCTGCTGGGGCTTTTTGTCTTTCTCTGAGGAGGAAGAGACATAACGGGTGCAAGCTTTGGAGGAGTAGCTGTACAGTCCTATAGCAGCTGCTGTGTGCGCACAAGGCGTCCAGATAGCTGTGTGTGGGATGAAGGCCCATCTGAAACACTGTGTGGCATTGCCCTTGATGCAATGCCTTGTTCTGCCAAAGAATTAATGTCATGACGTACTCCTTCCCATCTCAGCAGCCCCCAGATGCAGAGGAGAGTGTTGTTCATTTTGCAGACAAGAAAGTGGTAAATGTTTGCTTGCTGCTGGCTGCTTGATTTGTGTACTCTGCTCTATAGATAAAAGGATCTGTAAGCCATTTGTGCAGTTCAGAGCTTCCTGTCACCAACTTCTGGGTGTGTTGTAGCTGTGCTGGGCTCGAATAATCAGAAATTAGAACCTAGCTCCACAATGTTTTGTTCCTCTCTTCCCCTCCTCTTTTTGATCTGCTTCCAAGAGCTTCCTCTGGAGTCAGTGATGATGGCTGGGCACTCTGGATATCTGAAAAGACAGCCACTAATTTAGGTGCAAAAATAGTGCTTTAGGCTTATTTTTTGAGAAGTTTACTGATGCCTGAAGTTTACTGTATATAAATATTGAA
Organism: Chauna torquata; assembly: GCA_013399475.1. Lineage (NCBI taxonomy): Eukaryota > Metazoa > Chordata > Aves > Anseriformes > Anhimidae > Chauna > Chauna torquata. Next base: position 37,791 of record VXAL01011245.1, read on the forward strand.
ACACTATTTGTCATACTGCAAATAATATTTACTAAACAGGTTCATACTTATTTGTGCATTTTAAATATGCTAAAGTCGTGTCACAAACTATTGCTTAAAAATACAGTGCTTTCCCAAGTCAGCCTGTCTCACAGAGGATAGAGAAGCAAAACTTCCATTTGATACCATCAGCCCAAAGCCTGCTCACCTCCCAGCTCCTCTCCCTCTGACTTGGTGCCAAGCAGAATGAGGAGATCAGATTAATTCCTGGAAGTCCTCACGCTCTCAAACCACAGCTGAATTTCCTTTTCAAGTACTTTTCAGCAAGACTTATTTCAGGTATCCTGAGGAATATTCTCTTTCTTAAGAATTAAGTGTTCTTAAATCGCGTTTTTCTGTAACCTTTTCCTCTCTCCTGCTTCCACCATCCACAGTGTAGTGCCAGTCAAAGATCAATGTTAAGAAGGTAAATATGTTCACTGCATTAGGTATCTGTTTCCTTCTTCTCTTGTTCCTCTTTTTCAGTAGCTTAGCGCTTTGCACCTGATGTCTTCTCTTTCTTGATTTGCAGCTGTGTAACTATCAGTGTTGTTATTCTCCAGCACACACTGTCCGAAATATATACTTTATTCAAGCTATACCCAACAAGCTTGCCCTCTGAGCATGAAATCTGACAGAGAAACAAACAGAAGAAATTCTGCTTTTGATCTGGCTTCTCTTCTTTTACGTTCCCATGGCCTGACCTCAATGTGTGACAACTGTGGGCGTAACATGCAGCCTGCGTGCACGCGCACAGCATGGAGCCCTGTGTTGGGTTTATGTGGTAAAGGTTTGGTAGCACGGTGGGCACAGGAGTGGCTTCTGAGAGAAGATTCCAGAAGCTGCCCCATGTCAGATAAGAGCCAGCTCCAGCTGGCTCCAAAAGGGACCTGCTGCTGGCCAGAGCTGAGCCAGTGAGCGATGCTGGTTGTGCCTCTGGGAGAGCAGATTTAGGAAAGGGAAAAAACTACTGTGCAACAGCAGCTGGGAGAGAGAGGAGTGAGGAACAGTCCTGCAGACACCAAGGTCCGTGAAGAAGGAGGGCAGGAGGTGCTCCAGATGCTGGAGCAGAAGTTCCCCTGCTGCCTGCGGTGAGGCCCATGGTGGAGCAGGCTGTCCCCCTGCAGCCCATGGGGTACCACATGGAGCAGATCTCCACGCTGCAGCCCGTGGAGGAGCCTACGGAGGAGCAGGTGGATGTGGCCTGAAGGAGGCTGCAGCCCATGGAGAGCCCCCCAGGAGCAGGCTCCGGGC
>VXAL01011245.1:39240-56142 GCA_013399475.1 Chauna torquata
TAGTTTGCTTTTAGTTTCTTGCTGCTCTAGTCCACTAGTGATAGTAATAAATTATATTAATCTCCCTATGTTGAGTCTGTTTTGCCTGTGACGGTAATCAGTGAGCAACCTCCTTGTCCTTATCTCAACCCTTGAGCCCTTGTCCATTGTATTTTCTCCCCCTCTTCCTTTGAGGAGGCGAAGTGAGCGAGTGGTTGTGGTGGAGGTTGGCTGATCAGCAGGGTAAAGCCACCACAAGCCCTCTGTCTCCAGCTGCCGCCATGCTGCTGAGCACAGCCCCGGCTTGCTCTCCACCTCGAGCGCCCTGGCCTTGCCAGGTCCCAGCAACTTCTGCTGCCCCAGGCATGGTGCTGCCATTGCCCCCACCTCATCCTCGTCTGGGTAAGCAGGGCAGTTGGCAGGTGCTAGGGAAGTGTTGGGAGGCTTGGACTCAGTTTCCTGCACAAAGGAAAATGCCTCGATGATTTTAAGCAAATCACTTTGCTTACCCATCTTCAGCATCCTTTCCCAATATAGAAGATCCTCTGGGTGTTTTGACCCCTGCACACAATGGAAGGGTGTGCGGCCTGCTTGCCCATTTCCCATGAGTCAAGATGGCTGCCATGTCATGCCAACAGCCCTGAAGCTGGCACCCACAAAATGGCTGCCCCACGGTGCTACAGCACCCAGCAGTGAGTCTCCAGCCCACAAAGGTGGCTGCTGTCTCCCTGCAGAGCGGCCAAACAGTGCGTGCGAGGGTACTGGCTGTCAGCTGGAGGAGGCCTGACTGGGAAGTGGAGTGTGAGGAGCAGAGGAAACCCAGTGCAAGGTGGGGAGGAGGAGAAGGAGGAGGAGGTGGCCGAGTTCCCAGCGGACAGTCAGGGAAGGCCTGCGTGGGTGTGGAGGTGAGTGCTGGCTTACGCTAGCGGATGGAGATCCCTGTGGCAGGAATCGGTGTCTGTAGGGTATCAGAGCAACAGGAAATTTAATGGTATGATGTTAGTGATCTGTGTACACGAGATGGAGTCTTTTCTGATTTTTTTTTTTTTTTTTCTGCTGCATAGCCTTTTACTTTGGATCTGTGTGATTTAAAAGCTTTCAGCAATCTGCAAACGATTGTACTAATGTGCATCAGGCCTCTCAATGAAGGAGTGATTGCACTTCCTGAGGGAATACAGGTTATGCCTGTGGCATCGGTACTGGTATTGTCAAATCCTAATTGAATTGTACAGCTTTTTCCAACAGAAATAAAAAAGTAGATTTAAAACCAAGCTGATGCTTAATAAATGCAATCAGACGCATAGTTTTTCTGTTATTGTTCTCTCTGTTTTTAAGCACTAAGTCAAAGAAGCCCAAAGCTTCATAGATGAGGTTTTCAGAGCATGCACGTCAGTAGTTAGGACTCTCAGGCCATTTTCTTTGTATTGAAGCTGTTTTTAAACTCAGTGAGTTCTGGATCCAGTCTGCAATGTGTATGTTAGCAATAAAACCAGAAGAATGAGAAAAGTGTATTTTATCCATACTTATTTCTGGTCTGGAGAAACATAGCTGAAAATTCAGAAATATATATATATATATTTATTTGGCTTGTATATATCTTGCTATGCCTTATAGGACTATGCTGTCATGGATGGGAGTAAAAAAAAACACACGCACCACAACATCAGTGCATTTGTCCTCCAGCTTACAAGCAGCATCACCTAATATCGCATACAGAGAATCTATCCTATGTTAAACACAGTGTTACTGCTACTGTTTTCATCAAAAATCCCAAATGTAGAGCCATATGAGCCTCTACAAAGAAACTTAACTCTATCCCAGCCAAGGACATAAGCTTCCTCAGAACTCCAAGTTCCTTGGTAGTGCTATATTTTTATTCAGTCAAGCTGGCAAAGGTATTCTCCAGGTAGAAAGAGGAAGTCTGCAGACAACAATGCAGACCTCACCTTTTGTTCTAGAAAGAGCTGCCTGAAATTTTTTGGTTTGTCCTTCTTGCTTCCTGCGACTTTACCAAAAATCAGGGTAATCTGTTAAATAGTTTATACTAGCACAACACCATTATCTACTCACTTGTCCTTCTCAACTGGGCTGCTCCAGAGATGAGCACAGTCACATCAGAGGCTCCCTAGTTCACAATACTGAGATTTCTGCTTTGTGANCCCATCTTCAGCATCCTTTCCCAATATAGAAGATCCTCTGGGTGTTTTGACCCCTGCACACAATGGAAGGGTGTGCGGCCTGCTTGCCCATTTCCCATGAGTCAAGATGGCTGCCATGTCATGCCAACAGCCCTGAAGCTGGCACCCACAAAATGGCTGCCCCACGGTGCTACAGCACCCAGCAGTGAGTCTCCAGCCCACAAAGGTGGCTGCTGTCTCCCTGCAGAGCGGCCAAACAGTGCGTGCGAGGGTACTGGCTGTCAGCTGGAGGAGGCCTGACTGGGAAGTGGAGTGTGAGGAGCAGAGGAAACCCAGTGCAAGGTGGGGAGGAGGAGAAGGAGGAGGAGGTGGCCGAGTTCCCAGCGGACAGTCAGGGAAGGCCTGCGTGGGTGTGGAGGTGAGTGCTGGCTTACGCTAGCGGATGGAGATCCCTGTGGCAGGAATCGGTGTCTGTAGGGTATCAGAGCAACAGGAAATTTAATGGTATGATGTTAGTGATCTGTGTACACGAGATGGAGTCTTTTCTGATTTTTTTTTTTTTTTTTCTGCTGCATAGCCTTTTACTTTGGATCTGTGTGATTTAAAAGCTTTCAGCAATCTGCAAACGATTGTACTAATGTGCATCAGGCCTCTCAATGAAGGAGTGATTGCACTTCCTGAGGGAATACAGGTTATGCCTGTGGCATCGGTACTGGTATTGTCAAATCCTAATTGAATTGTACAGCTTTTTCCAACAGAAATAAAAAAGTAGATTTAAAACCAAGCTGATGCTTAATAAATGCAATCAGACGCATAGTTTTTCTGTTATTGTTCTCTCTGTTTTTAAGCACTAAGTCAAAGAAGCCCAAAGCTTCATAGATGAGGTTTTCAGAGCATGCACGTCAGTAGTTAGGACTCTCAGGCCATTTTCTTTGTATTGAAGCTGTTTTTAAACTCAGTGAGTTCTGGATCCAGTCTGCAATGTGTATGTTAGCAATAAAACCAGAAGAATGAGAAAAGTGTATTTTATCCATACTTATTTCTGGTCTGGAGAAACATAGCTGAAAATTCAGAAATATATATATATATATTTATTTGGCTTGTATATATCTTGCTATGCCTTACAGGACTATGCTGTCATGGATGGGAGTAAAAAAAAACACACGCACAACAACATCAGTGCCTTTGTCCTCCAGCTTACAAGCAGCATCACCTAATATCGCATACAGAGAATCTATCCTATGTTAAACACAGTGTTACTGCTACTGTTTTCATCAAAAATCCCAAATGTAGAGCCATATGAGCCTCTACAAAGAAACTTAACTCTATCCCAGCCAAGGACATAAGCTTCCTCAGAACTCCAAGTTCCTTGGTAGTGCTATATTTTTATTCAGTCAAGCTGGCAAAGGTATTCTCCAGGTAGAAAGAGGAAGTCTGCAGACAACAATGCAGACCTCACCTTTTGTTCTAGAAAGAGCTGCCTGAAATTTTTTGGTTTGTCCTTCTTGCTTCCTGCGACTTTACCAAAAATCAGGGTAATCTGTTAAATAGTTTATACTAGCACAACACCATTATCTACTCACTTGTCCTTCTCAACTGGGCTGCTCCAGAGATGAGCACAGTCACATCAGAGGCTCCCTAGTTCACAATACTGAGATTTCTGCTTTGTGAATTCTGGCCTTCCTATAGCTAGGCTAACAGTCAGCTTTATTCTCCCTTCAGGGTCTTGTAGGAAGGGGTTTAGCAACTGTTAGATCAGTGTTACTCTGAATACAATTTTACTTTATGCCTCAGTAGAGACAAGGACAGTTGATTTTAAAAATACACGGGAAGGGCATGAGTCTCTGAGACACCGCTGACTGGTGGTTTACTTTTCAGCAGAGAGATGTCCAACAGGTGCTGTTTGGCAGAGAAGTGTTTCCCTGCTCTTTTCTGGGCTCCACCTCCTGTTAATACCAGTGCATTCAAGGCTGCCTGTCACATGGTTATGGCCCTTGTTGGAGGCCTCAGCAGTGATAAAAGAAGTTTTAAGAGTTTTTCAGCCTTGCCCAGTCGTGCTCCTTGGCACACGTCCCTGCTTCCTGTGGAAGAGCAGCCAACTGGATGCCCCACAAAAGCACCACTTCCAGCAAGGGTTGTGGGAGTGTCAAAGAGGACAGCTGTTAATGGAAGTGATGGGAGACACCGAGAAAAGCAAGACCCAAATTTCTGTACACTTTCTTTTCCTGCTTTAACTCCTTGCAGGTATACAGGTTTTGGGGAGAATGAAGGGACATGGAATGATCAGGACAAATATGCATAAAAATACTGTGATATATCATCTGACAGAAGGCCTACCCAGCCCAGTTTTTGAATATCACTGAGCTGAACAAGGCTGTTATGGAATGACTAGATGCTGCAGGAAACTGGAAAAAAAGCAGGAGGGGAAAATGTGGCAACATATCAAGAGCTAGGAAATCCTGAGGCAGCAGCAAAAGGTCTCAGTGCAAGTGCTTGAGACAGAGGGTAAGGTGATGTGGGAGGAATGGAAAGGGCAGGACCCCAGAGTGGATGCTGCTTAGTCCAGGAGAGAGGCCGGCTATGGCAGGAAGGGAATAAACCGGAGGTATTTCTCAGGAGAGAAGCAGATGAGAGGTTCTTGAGTTCTCAAACAATGGACTGGACCAAGTGTGAATACTGCAGCAAAGGCTCCATCAGATGCTGAGTATGCTGAAGACCCATGAGGAAATGCAGGAGAGGGTCGGAAAGGATGTGCCAAGCATCCATGACATGGTGACAGCTAGCTCCAAGGAGCTCCAGGGCACATTGAGATACCTGGAGCTGAAGCTTGCTGGTGGCAGAGATTTGGGGGGAGGGGGCATGTCAGGTGTAAATTCCTGCTAATTGTGTAATTATTTATTTAGAAAAGATAGGTAGCTTGGAAAAAAGGGAAGAATTAAATGCTGAGGGAAGAGCATGGCAACAGGTCAAATACATGTGACAGTTCCTCCCAGTGTTCCTCCAGTGTTGCTACATATCTGATTACCTTCTGTTGATTTGCTGCCTATTAACTTGCCCTTGAACAAGTGTAGATGTAAATAGAGGGAAGGGCACACAACTGTAATGTGGAACTTGTGGCATGAAGAGTTAGGGATAGCTACAGGATCAGGACGTGAAGGCGATTAACATTAGGAGATTTGAATGGCTGGGAGCCCTTGTCACCAGCAGCAGCAAAGCACATCATGTGCAGGCCTAGGCGATCCACCAGGTTTTCCAGGGAGGGCCCTTGTGGGAGATGCCTGTACATTAAAAAGGAGACACTCTGATTGTCTTGCACTCCTGTGCAGCTCTGACGTGCAGGTGGAGAAGGTCTAACACTAGACAGCACACCAAACACAACAACTTGTTCACTCCTAAATGCCATAATTTGGTGCTTACCTCATTGTTTTGGAGGTATGGTCCTGACTCAAATTGACAATAATCTGCTGAAAAGTCAGACTACAGTAGAAATGAAACTGCATTTGGCTGCTTTTTATTTCTTTGCCCAAGCAGCATTATGTGAGAATGATATTTTTTGGGGGGCGGAGGATTCAGAATTTCTAGCCCCCTGTACTTGTAATGTTGGTAGGAATGAATAATTAGATAATATTCGTTATAAAATCATGGACGTGCTTTTGGCAATAATATGTTTTGAAAGCATTTTTTAATATGGACTCAGTGCTGGCCTTGTTAATCACTGCCTTTTAGAAATCCCTTGCATTTGGAATCTCTGCAAGAAATATAATTGCTCTTGTGATTAAAAGAAGCCTTGGAGCAGGGATAAAAAACATGATGTGTGGAAAAAAAATCTACCTAACATTTTTTTGGCATTTATTTATAATGGCATAATGACCATCTGCTTCCCAGAACCTGGAAAAAAAGATTTCTGTGCACCTGTTTTTATTGCAATGAATGTCAATATGTTGTCTTTCCTGTTATCGCAGCATCGGGCTCTATTGTCTCTTACTAATACAAAATGGTCTATTCCTAATAGGGGAAAATGGGTCATAAATGAGTGTCCTAGTTTTTTGCTGAATTGGGGCCCAAAAAAGTGGAGCAGATTTAAAGATACTCGTGAGGTTTATATACTGTAGGGAAAGATGGTGATTATTATGTTTCAGACCAAAGCCTTCTTAATTTGCCTGTGAGTGCATGAGATGTTTTCAGTGCTACTAATAAATGGCTAAAAATCGTGTTTCCCCCTGCTTAAAGTAAGGAAATAAAGCAAAAAGTAGTTCAACTTTTATGTTGGTTGTGTGGCTGTATTCACCAGGCTGTCAGCAAGGTTTAACTTATTTCACAGACGTCAGGACCTGTCATACAGCAAAGCAGCAGCCTCTGAAGCCCAGTCAAGTTGAATTTTTGTACATGAAGAAGCACTGAATTGTTCAAGACTTTGCTGTCCCTCACTACTGACTCTGGATTGATATGAAATAGTAGACCACTGCTCACCAAGGGTTTTGTTCAATGTTATCATAGTTTTCTTACAATGTGGAAATTGACTCTTTACAAAACCAATAGTGGGCATTCCCAGTGCTTCAGGCTCTCCTTCCCCTGTGCTGATGTAGGGACAAAGAAAGTAACAGGGAACATGCAAAGGCAGAGATGAAGCAAAGTAACAGCAGCTGAAGCCCAATCAAAGTATTTGTACATGGAGAAGTATCAGTCTTCAGTAAAATGAGTGTATGTTTCCAACTTCATTTAATATCACAGAGCAGGGACAACATTTCTGTTCCTGTCAGTGCCCACAGCACTGGTGGAAGTGTTCGTGAAGAGCCAGGAGGCTGCTGGAGTGCAGCTTTGTGTTGAAGTTCAGCGTGAGGACCTTCCTGGTTTGGTACATTCACTTCGAAATGGGATCTGGGATGAATAGTTTCCTTTTCACAAGACCCTTTCCCTGCCCGTATTTCACAAGCACATTTTTCAAGCTGTCTGCATTACTCTGAAGCTGCTTTCTTGCTTTTTGGTTTCCTTCCAACTGTACTTCTCTTGAAGCTCTTCACTAGCTTGCATTTGTAGGCTGTGAAAAGCATGGTAGGTAGCAAGCAAAACAGGAAGTTTCAATGTAATTCCCAGAGGTTATGTGCAGGATTGAAACCAAAAACTGTCTTATGTTTGTTTTGGCCCACATAGCTGGAACCTAGTGCTGTGTAGTTATTAATGCTCAGCAAAACATTCCAGTGGGTATGTACCCATGAACCTGCTGACTTCTTGTTACTGTATTTAAAGAGGTTCTGTAGAAAATAAAACCACGTTTATCCAGTGAACTTTAACAGCACCACATCTGCTCAGATGACGTGATTCCTAAGAATATGCTTTTTTTAGAGCTCTTGTTACTTTTCTGATCGTTGCTTGGGCCAGGGCAACAGAACTGTTCATGCAAATACGGCCTGTCTCCTACACTCCTTCTGACTTGTTTATCTGAGAGGAGGAAAAGGAAGAGAAACAACTCCTACACTGTGAATTTGCCCTCTTCACTACACTGAAGGTTTTCTTCCATGGGGTCCTTCATGGTGTTACCTCCTGCAGTGCAGCAAAGACTGCTCTCTAGCTCAGGTGGTTTTTTTTGTATGTCCCTTGATCCATTTTTGTCCTCTCTTTGCAAATGCTTATGGCTGCCTCACCTTCCCTTGACCTAAACACTAATTTCTGGCTTTGGTTCCAATATAATTCTAAACCAGCAAATAGGAGTCTGTATCTTACATCTGATCAGTGATCAACTCTGTGGCCACTATAAGAATAATAAGACTGAAAAAGAAAAAATTACAATAACCAACAACAACAGCAAAATTCATTCTGATCTATAAATAAATCATCTCTGGGAGTTCTCCCATTCCCCAGAACGTAGAGGTTGGACTGTTTTTTAAAGCGTAAGGAGACCAAGATTTTATCCTAAAATTGTTATCATGTTTGGTGATTTAGGGTCCAGTTGGAGTTGCAAAGTGCATTTCAAACAGTTTACTCCCCTGGGACAGTGGCAATGATTTGCGCCTGTCAGAAGGAATTTCTGGTACTAAAACCTACTACTAGATTTAATTAACACTCTCTCTGACCTGCACTAACTTCTCAAAAAGTGCTTTTCATCTGTGTCTTGTAATTATATCTCAGGGTGTCCATAAACACCACATGCTGGGGAATGCAACAATTACACAGCTAACCATTTGCCCTTTTCACTCCAATACGTCTTTCACTCATAACTCGAGATAAGTTTAATGATAACATAAAAAAACAATTGTCGAGGCCAGATTTCAGGTAAGACTTTTAGCTACTGAATCGGAAACAACCGCTTACAAGCAGAACATGTAAAAAACAATCATTGTCTATTTAGCAACTAAATATTGTTTAGCTACCTGGCCTCTCACTTTATTTTATCACTTTTAAAGGCATTTGTTTCTGTTTCACGTGCCGATCCCTTTCTCTTGTGCAACGCAACAAGAGAAATAGCGGCACTTAACTGGCTGACTTTTGTGATAGCTCTAATCATCGCTTCCAATAGTTCTTTCAGCCATGATCGCATGAAACTGTATCCATTGTGGATAATAACTTACTTACACTCATTTTGCTCCCCCCTTATGCATTTGGAGCTGGGAGACCATACTAGAACTTACTAACCCAGTTGGGAATGACACCAACGCATTATGCAAGGATGCATTTTCATGTGTCTTTCCCTACTAACACCCTGGGAGGGTGTAGAAAAATGCTTTTTTTTGCGGTGGGGCACTAGAAATTGTCTGGGGGGATCATCTCCTCTGTCCACTGAACAGATACAGCTAGTCATTTGTATGAGTAGTTCAAACTAAAAAAAGATAAGCCTGGCCACAGTTTAAATCAAGTTTTTTTACCTAATAATGGAAATTTATCTTCCACTTAACTGCCTTTCAAAGTCATTAGCATTGGTCAGCTGGGGAAGTAGCTAAACTGTAACTGAGGCTGGTGGGCATAAGAGACAAACATAAGAAGCAATCAAGCTCTTTTTAGTAACTGAATACCCTGGGCACGTAGCAAAGTTTAAATATGTGCTGGGCTATGTCATCCAATGCTGGCTGATGAGAATGTCTAATATTACTCTGATTCCTGCTCTGTAAAGGGCAATAGGACTTTTGATGTTCAGAATAAATAAGCGGTATACTGTCAAAAGATAAATAAGCAGGACTATGAGAAAATATGTTTTTATTACAATTAATGTAGATGTACCAGAGACATCTTAAAACTAACTGCTTGACAACTTCCTGAGTGTCTCAGGTAGACATTGCAACATGTTGATTTCTTTACTTCCACAGCTGTCCTGCTAACAGCATGCAAGTATGTAATTTAAAACCAGCTCTATCACAGCCGTGCAACTAAAACTTGGAGTACAAACACAGTGCTAGTTTCCCCAGATAACAAAAACAGTCCATTAAATCTTCAAAACTGGCTCACAGGTTGGGACATAAAGGCATTACCATCCATACGCACAATGACTGTGGGCTGTCTTCCTGCTCCCACCAAAAGTGGGAGCTCCATACCAAATGAACTGTCTTCCCTTCCTAGCATTGCTATGCGTTTTTAAGAAGAAAATCCACCATGAAGCTTCCAAAGTCACAGAATGTCATAGCCACTACTAGACATGCTGGACACAATGTTGATATGGCTTGTCCTGTCTTAGCCTTTTGTGATAGTGAGATCCAGCTTCCTCATGTGGATGTTTAGGGAATCCAGTCCAGAGGTGGGCTTACTCTACAGTGTTCTTGAGTGTCTCCAGTTCCACTCTCTGCTCTTCCAGTTCAGCAAGTCCAGCCTTGGAGCACGTTTCATTTCTAAAAGTCATAAAATACTTGTGCAAGATGCACTTGGCTTGTGCCAATAAGACCTGCTTTCTATCTTTCTACCAGGTAATCTTTTTCTTTTCTTAAACTACTGCAAGGGCTGTAGCTTGAGGACTTTAGTTTTCTTACAAATGATGAGAGTGGAGGCTGGTCATGTGGAAGTTCCTATTTTTATTCCAGGACAGGAAACCACGCTTTTCTCTGTAGTCTGATTCCATTCAATTGGCTTTGCTGCTGTCTTCATCTTATTGCAGGCTTGTCTGAAAAACCTAAACTCTTGTCCTTGTTAGATATTTCCTCATGGTTACTTTCATCTGTTAAAACTCGGGGTGTTACCACAGTGGAAACCTCAGTGGAGACAGAATGCAGACACTGTAGACATTTTAAATACATGCTCACCTCGCTATGCTCCAAGGCAATTAGCCAGTGCTTTTACCACAACTCCCACCAACGGATCTGAACAACAGCACTAGCTTGCATCGATGACATACAGTTCTTCCAGTGGCTCAATTCCTCTCTTCTCCTTTCTTTCTCTTTTGTTCATATTCTCCGTTCTTTTGTTAATACTTTTCTACTTGCTTCAGGCATGCCAGCACATTAACGATCTACACAAAGGAATTTTAAGTCTGTGAGCTCCCCAAACGTGGCAGACGTTAACAGTGATAAGTCATCTGAAAATCCCTTTTTAAATCTGTACACCCTAAGAAATCCAAACCAAATACTGGAAAGTTTTGCTGTAGCATGCATGTTTCAGTGAGACCCATCTGGGAGTTCTCTAATAAAAGTATGTGAGTTATTAAAACACTTAACTCAGTTTCCTGCATTTTACCTGTAGATGTTGCATTCTTATAGTATCTTTTCTCCTCTCCAACACTTTTAAAAATATGTTTAGGATTACAGCTAATAATGGTCTTTGCTGATGAGTTGGAGAAGTGAATGAAAGAGCAGAAACTGAGTAATTTTTGTGGGTTCAGATTACTTACAGCACTTCCCTTGAATAATCTGGGCGGGCTCACAGATGCTTCCATAGTAACACTTCTTGCTCTGTCCCACTAAGCTGAACAGAAGAAAAAGTGCAATTCTGAAATATAATTACCAATAATGGATTGAGAGCAGCCCTGAGGAGAAGGACTTGGGACTGTTGGTTGATGAAAAGCTCAACATGAGCCAGCAAAGTGCGCTTGCGGCCCAGAAAACCAACCATATCCTGAGCTGCATCAAAAGAAGCGTGGCCAGCAGGTCAAGGCAGGTGATTCTCCCCCTCTTCTCCCCTCTCGTGAGACCCCACCTGCAGTACTGCGTTCAGCTCTGGGGCCCCCAACATAAGAAAGACGCCGACCTGTTGCAGCAAGTCCAAAGAGGGGCGACAAGGATGATCAGAGGGCTGGAGCACCTCTCCTCTGAAGACAGGCTGAGAGAGCTGGGGTTGTTCAGCCTGGAGAAGAGAAGGCTCTGGGGAGACCTTATAGCGGCCTTCCAGTACCTAAAGGGGGCCTACAAGAAAGTCCCTGGGGAAGGACTTTATCAGGGAGTGCAGTGATAGGACAAGGGGAAATAGTTTTAAACTAAAAGAGAGTAGATTCAGGTTAGATGTCAGGAAGAAATTCTTTAGTATGAGGGTGGTGAGGCACTGGAACATGTTGCCCAGAGAAGTTCTGGATGCCCCATCCCTGGAAGTGTTCAAGACCAGGCTGGATGGGGCTTTGGGCAACCTGGTCTAGTGGAAGGCGTTCCTGCCCATGGCGGGGGGGGGGGAACTACATGATCTTTACTGTCCCTTCTAACCCAAAGCATTCTGCTATTCTATGAATATGTGGTTGAGTCATTGAAGAGTTAAAGTTGCAATACAGTTGGCATCACTTACATCTTTTTATCTAAGGAACAGGGTCTATTTATACAGCCTTATTTGCAAAACCTGCTCATCCCTTCACAGAAAAAAAAAAAAAAAACAACTTTTGATTTCTGTAGATTTCTGTAGAAGAACTTTTAAACTGGGCACCAAATTCAGCTCCCATGTAAATATGTGTGACTCCTTCCAAAGTATCAGGGGTGGACTTATCTGCTAGTAAACCCTATCCCTATAGGACTGAATTTGGCCTGAGATTTCTGTATCTGTCATTTTATTAGTTCTGGTTGCACAGAGCCTGTTGGAGATAACTCCAGTGAAGTGTGAGCAGCAGCATCCAATTCTGTGCTCCAGTTTTACACAGATATATAAAGCAGCAAGGGAAGCAAAGACGACAGGTCACACGTACCGTCACTTCAGTGAAAAGATTAGTATTAATGGCTTAGAAATCAAATTAGCCACTCCTCCTCTTTTAGTAAAAGCTGGTATGTCAGAGGTTGCTGTCTCTCAGGAGAATAGTGGGGCACAGATGGCTGAAAATCTTGTCATGCTTTGATGCAAAATAAAATTTTGGCCTCATCATTTTCTTTCAGATCTTGGAACTCCTGTGGAAGCCACCCTGTCACTGGCTGGCTGGGCTCCCTCCCGTCCAACCACCTCCATCTGTAGCCATCTTTCCGCTCTAATTGAACAGATTTCTCACCCAGACTGGTAGCTGTTTGCCAGACAGTGTTACGTGGCTGTCAACAAATGGGCTGCAAATCACTTTTATATTTGTTTAAATGAAGTTTCTTCTCTTATCTTTCATTCATCTTCAATGAGAGTCAAGGTCAGCAGTTAGAGGCTTTTTAAAAAGAAAAAAATAGTGTTTCTTTTCCAGTTAATGTCTGTTTGTAGGAATGTATTGCTTTTTTCAAATGTGGTTTAGTGCTGGATTTATTTCAATATTAAATCCCTTACATAGCAGTGTTAGCTATTCATCTTTTCTGAGGATTCACTTGTACCCTTCAGTGAGGCATTCAGAAGCCTTTGCATTTTAAAAGCTGTTAGATAAATTGTTAAATTCCTACTTGTTAGACCAATAATGACCGGAAAATATGCAGAATTCCAAGATATTCATCCAGCCTCTGCTTGGCTTTGTGGCAATTGCAGGCAAGTTTGTCAGAGTAGATTAGTGCTTTAGTCCATCATACATGATGCCTCTGGCATTTTGTTAGTCCAGAGGAGGATGGACATTTCTTCCACATTGTAGATCAAGTCCTGTTCCACAAAATGCACATTGAATTAATGCCTAATTCTTCAGGCGTTAAGGCTGATCAACAATTTGAGTGGTGGTGGGAGAGAGGAAGCTTGCTTCCTCCCTCCCTGTCACACACCGCTTTTCTTCCCCCTTACACATACTGTCTGGATGCTACAGAAGTCTGCAGAATACCCACCTAGATTTGTCAGCAGTTGCCAAAGCACTTTGAATGACCGCTTTTGTGACATTACTGATATATTGGGGAATAGAAAGTAATCTAGAGAAATTAAGATGACTCCTTTTTATCCTGTCTAGTCCTCCTCTGCAGAGAGGGAAACTCATGGAGTTACTGTCCAGGAGTACAAGAGGGAATGGTGGGCATGTCACACTAGCAGTTCATTGGAAAAAAGCATCCCAAACTTGCCATGGAAGACCACCAAGTATTTATTGTTACTTTAACCTGAGATTCAGGTGTGAAATACAGTCTCTAGCACTGTCCTTCCTGATGACTGCCAGCTGATACAAGGCTCACCAAGGTGATCAGCTTTCAGATTCTCTGACTGATCTTTTTTACATACAACTTTTTGCTTCCTGAAGAATTTAAGTCACTGTATAATTCAGTCCTCATTTGAGAGCAAAGACGACTAAGTTATGCAGACTGAATGGGGAAGGGTAGGTATAACTAAATCTTTTTTTTTTTCTCTTAGAAGTCTGTAGGGTAGCAGTTTGGTTTAATTCACAAAAGAAATTGCTTTTCTGAAGAGGACCGAGGAGACCCAGCATTTCCTCTGGATCTTTGTGTAGCTTGTTGCAAGCATGTTTTTGCCAATTATAGGGATGATTTATTTTGCCAGATGTTTTCAGAGGCAGGAGGGTTGTGTTTAAAATACTAAACTGAAGTTAACAAATGCCCCCAGCTCCATCATTTTCAGTTTTTTCTGGTACTATCCAATATGTTCCTCGGAAACTCTGATTGGTAATAGTTACACCCTCAGAAATATCAGCGTAGTTAAGAAACAAGGACATTTCTATTAAGGAAAAAGGGAAACCCCAAACAGTGTTTCAGTAGACTGTTAACTTGGTTCCTCACTCACTAGTACAAATTATCCTGAGGCCTCTACCACATCCCATCCCTACCTGCTGAGCCCTGTTCATGGCATCGTGTCAGTCAAGCTGCAGGAGCCTGAAGTACCCTCAAGACAGCCTCTCATCTGTCCCATCTTCATAGTTGCTCTTCCTTCATGTAGCCCAGGGCCACCTTGCTCATATCAGGGAGCAGACCTCCCTGAGGTCCCAAAGAGTCCAGCTTTCCCTTGTTAGATCGTAGCCATCTTCTCCTGCAGTAACACCCATCTCCTAACTCTTCCCGTCCTGCAACATTTGCCTACATGTTCACATGCCCCTTGACTCCTCCTCCCCACTAGCATCCCCACCTGGTGGACTAGACCCCTCAGCACACAGAGGGCTCTGGGGCAGCTGTAGGACACCTGCCTGGGTAGCTGGTCAGCCAAGAGGCGTAAGTGGCCAGTCAGTGGGCAGAGCCACAAGCTGCCCCTTCCCCAGGACCCAACAGCCAAGCTGTTATTGTCATGTCTTGTGCCATCTTTCTCTGTGTTCAGCTCCATTGCTCTAGGGTGTAAAGAAGGAAGCCCCCAGGGAATCTCTGTAGAAAGTGACCAGGAGGGGGTCTATGCAGATATTTTCTGTACAGTCATGCTACTCCCAGGCACCAGCCCTCCAGTCTGAGTTACAGGTATCTTGCTTGTGCACTTTGGCTGGACACCTTTCTCCTCTTCACCAGAAAATGGAAGGAGAGTTCTTGAACCTCTAGGCTTTCAGGCTTGCATAAAAAATGGAAGCAACAGTTACGTAGCTCACAGCAGAACTTTTAAGGGAGAATCCATTGTTTTTGAAACAGAAAGGCTCAAACTGTTTCAGTTTAACTAGAAACCAGCGCTATTAAAAATAAGATGTAAAGCAACTGACAGAGAAAAGCCAAACTCCCAGTTCAAAGAATCAGACTCATTTGAACACCTCAGATGGCTTTAGCAATCTGAATAAAGCTCTAGTAAATATCCATAATTTATCAGAATGCCTTTCTAAACTTTGGCAGCTTAACTCCTTAGTAGATGACTGATGTTCTTATTGTAACTCAAATTATGAAAGGACAGGGAACTTAAAGAAAAGCGTGTGGTACAGAAAGTTTGTGTGTGGTGGGACAGAATAGAATTGACTTCTTGTTTAGCCTGGATGAAAGGCAATGTCAGAGGGCACTGTTACAGTGTTAATGGAGCAGGTACAACTCCTTTATTCTCTTTCCGTTTTCTCAGTCTCTGAAGAATAATGTGTAACACTGAAAACTGAATCTTCTGAATGTGTCCTTTGTTCTGAGCTTTGTTTGACTGTCCTGTGATGAAAGGTTTAAGAAATACTTAGGTCTGACCAGTCCTCTTACTCTACCTAATATTAATACTGACATTGACTTTTGTGGAAGCAGGTCCAGGATGCTGTTGGGCTCCCTCAAAATACATTAAATGTAATGCCATTAAAATGAAAGCTATTATGTTAATTAAAATGGGATCGATTTTCTAACTACCAGGCATCCATGTATTCCAGAAAGATCTATGACCATGATGGAAATGCTACAGAGCAGAACAGAATACCTACAAGTTGTGCTATGTGAAGCTTCCTAGGCCCCAGTCATCAGCACCCAGAGGTCTAAGGATGACTCTTTCCTGATGGTCATGACCAAAAGCAGTCCATCGGATTGTAAAACTGTCAGGAAAATAAATCTTTGCAACACTTGGAAACATTTAAACAACCCCTCCAAGGTATTTAAAAATGAAAACCAATAAACAAAGTAAGTTAGGGTGAAAGATAATATTTTACACCATTTTCTGTTTTATTGTTCCACTTAAATAAACCGTGCTCTAAATTCAACACATTCTATATTCATCAGCCAGCATATCCTTCTTATAGTCTTTAATAAAGATATAATTATATATTCTTGTAATTATAATCCAATATACACCATCTTTGGACAACATAAACAAGAAATAAATAATGTATATTTCAAACCTAATTTAATTTTCAGTGATTAAAAAGTAATTAACACCGGTTCGGGCAATCTGCACAATCACATTTCTTGCCATCACTTTAATTTTCTTGGAACTGAAAAAACTAGCAGCTTTTTAAACGAAAAAAAAAAAAAAACAAATGTTGTTTCGGTCTTTCCAGGCTGCTCACAGTAAATCCTGCTATCCTCATGCCTGTAAGTAGTTGCAATAATTTCAGTGAAATCCCTCACTAAAGTGGAAATGAAACGCAGACCTTGGCTGTTTCAGAATCGTTGCTGGGTCTGGCGCAGCAGGCAGTCCTGCCAGCTGTGCTGCTGCAGCGCTGCCGCCACGTGCTCTGCCACGGGGTAGTGGGCTCCTCCTGGGTGGGGTCCGGCAGCGGCAAGACCCCAACACACAAACTTGAGATTGGTATTTTTGGCCTGTTTACAAACAGAGCGTTTGGCTTCTGGTTTCTCTTTTGGTTGTTTTCTTGTCTGGCTGCACTGTTTTCTACTTTTAAAGATGTGGGTTGTGATGGACCAGTTTTCTCTGATGCATCTTCTACCTTCCTCCATTTCTCACCCTTCCTCTCTCTCTACCTCTCTGTTTTTCTGTTTAGTCTGTGTGTGATTTTAACCAGGCATCCGCTTACAATGCTTAGGTTAAGTCACTCCAATACCCCACACATAACTCCAGTTTACTGCAAAAGCTAAATTCTGACTTAAAGTCTGCCTTTGATTCCAGCAAGCTTAATGTGCTTCTCATCTGTAAGTGGGGGGGGGGGGGGGCGGCACAAGCAGGGTCCTGGTCTGAACTC
>VXAL01011245.1:60002-100957 GCA_013399475.1 Chauna torquata
GGCACTTAGTGCCATGGTCTAGTTGACAGTGGGGTGTTAGGTCATAGGCTGGACTCGATGATCTCAAGAGGTCTTTTCCAACCTAGCTGATTCTGCGATTCTGTGAAAAGAAGTGGGCTGAGACAGTGAAGCTAAGCTTTTCATGTTAAATTCACATTTCACATTGCATTCTGCATTTCCCAGAATTTTTTTTTTTTATATATATGATAGATTCTGTGTATATTTTCACGGGGTGTCCTGCACTGTAAAGGAATTCCAGGACCCAGATATGTGTTACAGGTAACATTTTGTCATTAACTGAAGTGGATATGTATGCATGATGAAACAAATTTTATGCCAGTACCTGAAGTTATATTTACTGTATCAATGCAATACCATTTTAAAAGTCTTTCAAGAGACCCATCTTTAAAAAAATCNAATGTCGTTCAAATGCGATTATACTCAAAATAAACCTGTGGAATGCCATGGCTTGCACTGTTTTCTGTGAATTGCAAGTGAATAGGGCCAAATTAAAGATTTTTTCATCATTAACAATGTATAGTAGGATTGAGAGTTCCTTCTCTATAGAATGTCATCTCCACTGGTCTCAAGGAATTAACAGAAACAAAGGAATTTACGTTGTCAGTAAAAACAATGAGCTTAACAGAAAGTCTGCAAAGAGCAAACCACAAAAGTGTAAGTCTTCCTGTTTACTTTCTGAGTAAAGGCATGTTTTAAATTAATGGATTTTGAACTTGTACATAGGCTGCACACGATCAATGGATAGGGAGATGGCAAAGTGAAATTATAGAAACATAGTCTACAGGTAAATAATTGCTCTGAGTGCCAAGGGGAGTTCCAGCCATGTGGGACCACAGCTGGAAATGCTGGAAATACCACAGTTTGACAGGGATTCCATCTTGTATGTTCTTGCTGAGGTAAATAGAAGAAATGAGATTGACTTTGCTTGTATTGTGCTTGTATTGTGTACATTTTTGCAATACAGTGTTAGAATTGCCACATTTCTAAAACTTGCCCTGGACTGCTGACCTTTCCTTTACAATGGTCTGCATCAATCTAGTGGGTCGGGAAGATCTTTTCTTTGTTTCTTTTTTTTTTTTTAAGATGCATTGTGGGGACTCCTGCAATGAGTGATTATTTCCAGCTGTGTTAATAAATTTTCTGAAAAGATGATGAGGAATTGTCTGGATATTGTCTTTTAACTGGCTAAAATCAATCACCATTTTGAATTTGAAAAGGAAGTGTCTAGTACCGATTTCAGATTTATAGTTTGCAAAGAACTAGCAAGTACACTATGAGGAACAAATCTTTACAAAGAGTGAAGCATCCCTGAAACATTTCAATGATTTAGTTATTTTCCAGAGGTTAAAGGGAGCTTAAAAAGGGAGCTTTGAAACGAAAAATGTTTCCATTTATAAAAAGAAGGATTTGATTTCCTGCTTGGTTTTAAACTTATACTTGTTTGTTCCCACACCATGAAGCCACATAATTTGAATTTGAAGAAGCAAATTAAGAATAAATGACCATTTTTTTTGTAAATGCAGGAATGTGTCCATTAATGAGAACAGCTAATGTGAAGAAAGAGCTTTGTGTAACAAAAAGACTGAATTGCAAAATAGCTCCTTATTAATTAAAAAAATAAACTTGCATAAGCATCTGTTTACTATAGATGTTACTATTAGCTCTAGAGAACCACAATTTTAATATGAATTACTGTGGCTTCTTTTTCCATGCAGTGTACATCGAAACAGACTGTTGAGAACAATTGTTTAGCCCACAGGTATTTGTCTCTCAGCCCAGTGAACCTCTCCAAGTCTTCCTTTTCAGACCTAAATTATGGATCTAAATTACAGGCCTGTTGTAGCAGATCTGATTGTTCTGAGAACTGTTAAAATTTGTTGCAAAGAGAAAATGGCTGTATTTGCAGTTACCTTTGTCTGGGTGAGGACAGAAAGGTGTCTCACCAAGTTAAAATAGATAAATGCAATGGAGGGATTCACCCATTGGCAGGTAATGGCATAACATTATCCAAACACAACCAGTGGTAGCAAGAATAAGCTTCACCAGTATTTATTTGAACATTTGCCTGGATCCCAAGAGAAAATGGCAGTAGGTAATCCCCATTAATCCCATGAGGAGATATATCTCTTAGCAACAAAAAATGCTTCAGAGTTTCATTTAGCCTCAAGAGTATTACATCAGAAAAAGCAAAGACTTGGGCATCTGAGTTAAAAATTCGTATCCTCAAAACCCTGCAGTACTTCTGCACAACCCAGATGGGAGTTTCTGTTTGCCAAGTTTCTGGCAGTGATGTTCCCTCAGGAGTTAAATATATGTTTTGTGTATAGTCTGTTGCTACCCTGTACATAGCTAAGCTGCATTGAGATCCTTATTTTAAGCAAATATCTACTGAGCTCATTGGTAAGATTAGGTCCATTTGGTGTTCAATTAATCTGGTTCGATATACAAGATACTCTCCCCATTAAACAGAAGCTCAAACACTTGCCCAGGTTCAAGTTCATCTTCTGTTTGTGAATTTTTGAACTCACCTCTCATAGGGATGCTTAAATAAGGTATAGGATGTTATAGAATCAGACAGTTTCAATCTTTTCTATTGCAAAATGGAACAGGTTTACAAAATAATTAGAGAAAGATAGTAACTTCATGACTAGACCACTTGTGTAGATTGGGGAAGGGAAAGAAGACTTGGGTTCTTCTTTCCACTCCTGTGAATATTTAACATTAAATATCCTACCAATAAATGGGTTTCCGCAAACCTAGATAAATGCTTAAACCTCAAGGCTATGGACTCAGTGGATGTGTAAATATTTAATGCAAAGAGCAATACTTTCAATGGGAGGAATCAAGAGAACCCCATTCCATCAGATGTTGTTGAAAACGTAGCCAGTTTGCAAATCCTAAGCCATAGGAAGTTCACAGGTATAAACGGAGCCCCCAGGTCACTTAACATAGTTGTGACATGTATCTGGAGAAGTGAAATAGCATTGGGGATGCTGGGTAATATGCTGCTGGACAAAGTAAAGACTCAGGTGATGCTGAAGCCAAAGTTGGTAGCTCTTCCGGGGCTACGCTGGCATCTCTTCCCTGTGAACTGCTTCCAGGGAAGTTTTTGATATATGTCTTGTGGCTCTCAGTCAAATGAAAATTTTAATACGCATTTAAAGTCAGCAACATTGGCTACTTCTGTCCCAAAATCTGACAATAATAGCATCTAGATAGGAAAACATGTGTTTGCAATGTTTCGTAAGGAGGTAAAAGTTGAATTGCACCTTCCATACACTGCTCCACAAAGTGGATTATTAAGAATCAGAGATCTTCTGATGGTAGCAACTATGACAACATGTGTGAATAAGGACTGGCACCGGTGCCTAGGTTCAGGACAGAGTTCATACCTGTGCATACGGAGAAGATGGATGTGCTTGCCTGGAGTGAACAGGTGCATGAGACCAGCTCCTCAAAGGGATCTTACAGGCAGGTAGGCGTTTGAGCCCGTAGCAGAGCTCAGGCTGGAAATATTTCCTGCTAGCAGTAGTTCACATGCCTGTCTTCTTTACCTGTTGTGGGTTCCACGCAAGGATTAGGACTCTGGAGTCAGATATAAAGCCAGTCACTTAAAAGACAGGTGTTGCAACACACACACCTTTTTGTGAAGCTGGTCCCCAGCATGTTACAGCTGGGCCCTCTTCTCCCCCTCATACTGCTGTCCAGCTACATCTGTGCAGTTCGAATGAAAATAATTGGTGACTCTTGGGCAGAGTGATGGGCTAAGAGAGAGAGGGCAGGAAGGCTGGATTAGGCTGGATTCCACAAACGGTTTAGCAATATTCAGCTGAAGAAAGAGAAATGGTGGTTATACCTGAAAAAGCAGTGAGGGGAAAAAAAAAAAAAGGTAGAGAGAGCAATCCCAAAGGGTTGCGTAAAACAGTCTGCCTTGAAGGGAAGAAGAGGGAGAGAAAGGGAAACAATTACTACATAAAAAGGCCTTTGATTTTGTTTTCATTTATATCATTAGTTACTAGAAACCTTTCTAGTAAGAGGAGTAAGAGAGGAAGTTAGGAAGCTAGTAAGTGAAGAGCTGATTGGAAAGGAAATAGTAAAAGGGTTAAGGCAATAAGAGGAGACCAGAGAGGAAATAAAAGATGAAACTCAAGGGCAAAAGGGTCTTTTGCTGTAGATCAATTGCAGAAAGACTTCTGACATGTCAAGGGACAGCCTTTTCACTTCAGTCAGACCATTCTTGTCAGATCTCCTGTTGCAGTTATAATCCCCTCCTCTCTCTTACACTCATGCATCCACATCCACACATCCTCACACACAACTGTCAAGGACGTCTGCGTTCGTCATTCTTCCCTCCCCTGAGGAAACAGTGTCTGAATCTCACATATCTGCTGATAGGATGATAGCAGGGAGTTGGGGACTGGAGATGCCACTGTGTCTACATTCACAGGTACCTGAAAAAGTGGCAAAGTTACATATGGTGTCAAGTAACCCACACGGCAGGTGCATTTGTTGGAGTCAAGTATTCTACAGAAGTTCAAGCTATGTTTTTCCAGACACTCAGTGCTGCTCAGACTATCTGAAAATACAGTGAGGAAACACTGGATATGTTTAATGGGGAAAAATGCAAAGAAAGCAGATGCAGTTTCACTGAAGCTAAGTAAACTTTTCCTTCAGGGAGTCTCTACATCCTTTTACTTGCATTATGCAACACAGCATTGCTAACTTGCTTTAGTTGCTGGAACAGATGTTTCCTTTTACATGTACATCTCCAGTGATTTTTTAGTCTGATATGTAGCTGCATAAGCAGGACCTCCTGGAGTCAATGTCTTGGAGCTGACTTAGCTTACAAACAAATATTTTTCCTTAATCACTAACCCTGCAAAGTCAGACTGCAATCCTAAGGGCGTTCTGCAAGTTTCTTGACTCATGCCCAGAAACACAGATTCTGTTGGCTAGATCTGCCCTTCAGTAATCCTGTACAACTGCTCTTTTCTGTGATTCTGCTGTCTTTTACAGCCACACCATCCTTGCAAGATTGTTTCAGCTGTCACAGCGGTCAGAATTTGGTCTTACAGTTACAACTTAGTTAACAGCATTTCATCCACTTGCATGCATACTTCATTGCTCTGCCATGAGTCTCTACCTTATGTAATCATCCAATGGGATTACTAACTGACTTTGCAAAAATACAGATTTGAAAATATAAACCTTGGTGAGGCAATCCAGTTATTAAAGACATGCCAAACTGCCTGCAGTATCAGATGTTATCAGAGCTTTTCCATGGGTTCACAGTCTTACATGCATATTTCTGTGAGCTGGATATTAATGGCAGCCTTCTGCATCTGTCAGATGCTAATTCAGAAACAAAAAAGAGATTGTATTTCCTGTCTTAAAGGCTGTAAGAAGCTGGCATGGTTTCAGCTAGCAGTCTCCCTACTATGAAACCTTGTTGCAAGAAGGTAGGAACAGGGTCTTCATTCACAGCAGATGAAGTTCTGCCTCAGCCTGCTTCTCTTCTCTCGATCTGTCCATGTACGTCCCTATATGACCAAGAGGCAGTAAAAGGTTGGTATTGCCTTTAATAAAGACAGGGAACACCTCTCCAGATAAAATCAATAATAAGTGATAGGACATCCAGGATGCTTTTCATCTGTAGGTCTCAGAGCATTTCAGAGATAAGTATGACTATTCAAGCATGGAGCTACCACGAATAATAAAGCTTTTTCACAGACATATTTCACATGGATCTTTGTTAAAGCAACTTCTCTCCACATGGTGTCTGTTTAAGATTTGCATGTAAAGTGCAAGAAGAAGGGGAGGTGGCTGTCAGTTGTAGTTTACCAATCCAGTGCTGACTGCCTTTGCACTTTGCAGCTGGTGGTTTGAGCTGCAAACGCATAGCTTACCCGTAATTACCACAATTTCCTCTTGCACTCATTTGAAAAGACAGTGTTCCTGAGGAAGTTATGAAGACTGCAAGTAAGTTGCTGCTTTAATTTCTGCATGTATGATTAAGAGTGCTGTCTTATGCTTATTTACAGTTACAGCTTATTTACAGTGCTTCTCAGACTGTGGTATCTTTTGGAGGGATGAGAAGGCTTGTGCTTCTATATAACAGATGGGCAAATTCGGATATTTGGCAGTCCTGTATCAGTTTGTTGCTCAGAAACAGCTGCAGAAGGTTCAAGGCAACTCGGTCGTTTACTGGTGCTGAAACTGTGAGGAAAGTAGCTTGAATATTCAGTTGCTAGACGCTGCTGCAGGTGGGATGTCAGATAAGAAAATGTAGCCATTAGTAACTCTAGTGTATAATTGTAAATATTCTTTAAAGGCCATAACTGAAAAAGCAATTTCACGTGTTCAAACCAGCATGTTTTTATAAATTACTGAATTATTTATGCTTTCAGACGGGCTCTCCCAACAGTTGTGAAGTGTTAGCTAGAGACCTCCCCTGTTCACAGAACAGGTTTTTCAATAGAAAGGATATTTGTACCTTTTTGCTAACAGTCATGGCTTCCTGCTTTTGTTAGGGGAAATACGGTGGAGGGAAGCAGCAAGTTTGCTGTCTGTCTGGTACACAGATAACCTGTTCAGGGCGCGCAGAGTTACTGCACAGCTTGCAGCACAGATAGGACTGGTTTGACTTTGACTGCATCATCTGTCACGACAGCAATTGCCCTGTTAGAGCTCAAATGTGTACAGAGGACTAAATATAGCTCTTAAAGAAGGGGATTATCAAGAGAGAATATTAGGTGCTATACTTTTTTCTGGTCGTACAATGTGTATGAGGAAATGTTGTGGGAAAATCTGGGTTGCTAGGCAGTTGTTTTGCTGGTAATACGGGAACTTAGCCAAAGTAGAGCACGTCATAAAGACTGTTCTTTTCAGGCCACATAACAGCAGAGAGCCACAGTAGCTTCTTTGCACTCAGTTTTCTTCAGTGTCTGAATATTTGGGAAACCATTGATGCCACATACCACTGCTCCTTGGAGCTGATGAAATGCCTGCTATGCATTTCCCTCCACTCATCCAAAAAGTTTTCATTTTTTTTAACACATCTCTGATCTTTAGTTTTTAAATTCCAGTTTACTCAAGCAAAACTTCCATTATCACGTCTGGGAAGAGTGAGATTTAGAAAATGAAAGAAAGCTGCAAACTTGAAAAGTAGAAAATGCAAAAAAAAAGTCAAAATTATTTCAGTTTAGTGTGTGAAATGAGTAATAGAGAAATTAATTTATTTTGCTCTATGCTCATCAGTGATGCTTTGGATTTCTTTGTCTGCATCTTCACTTTAAAGAGTCATTCTGCCTAAAGTTAAGCAAACTAGAATACTCCCCTATACAGTTACACTAACTTAAAACATCATTAACTGGATGTGAAGTGGCATGTGAAGGCCCAAGAAGATTCCTGTAGTTTATATGAAGAACCACAAGATACAGAGTCTTATGACAGCAGCCTCGGTAATACGGATTAATTTCCATTTCTGAGATAAAGTAGAGAGAAAAGTACAGCCCTTGGGCATTACTCTGTATTTCAGTGAACGGTGCGAGGCAATCATAGGTACTTCAGTTCCAGAATTAGAAATTCAACTCCAGACAGTGGGAAGCCAGAGAGCTGCTCTCCAAGAGAGTCACTGATGCTGTACCAACACTCTGACTCTGATTTAAAGAAGAGAGAGGGTATTTTTCAGTCCTGTTATTCAGCTTGTCTCCATTGCCTCCCATGAATCTGCAAAAGGTTTAGTGTCAGAGAAACTACCATTAGAGTTGGCACTAATGGACTTCACCACTGGCACTGCCAGCAGGG
Source organism: Chauna torquata (assembly GCA_013399475.1). Classification (NCBI taxonomy): domain Eukaryota; kingdom Metazoa; phylum Chordata; class Aves; order Anseriformes; family Anhimidae; genus Chauna; species Chauna torquata. The sequence goes on from VXAL01011245.1 coordinate 67,830, forward strand.
CCTAAAGACAAGACAAGTGTGGAGAACAGGATCTTGCATTCTGAGTCACCTTCCTGGTGTCTGCTGACAAATTTTAATTTAAAGGATTATTGTAGGTTAGTGTTGGTGGTGCCAACCCAAATCTCTGTCAGTGCCAAGCTTGGCAATGGTGTGAATGGTTCGCCAAGAGAGCTCAGGAAGAGGATGAGTTTCATGTAAAGGGGAGCTTTAATTCCTGCTGCCTATAATGCACAAGGTCTTTGGTTGCTTGAGCAACCAGAAGCTGGGTGTCATCTTTCACAGTTATTATATGCGCCTTCCTTCATTTGTTTTGACATATTTACGTTAATATTTCCCAAGGTGTGGATAGAACATTATGGCATCTTTTCGGCTCATATTTGTTAGTTTCAATTTTGGTTCGCATATGAGCTGAATATAAAACCTTATTTTGTTCATACACTAATTCAGTGTCTTTCTTACTGCACCTCATAAATAAGTCAATGTACAGAATTGCATTACAGAAGCTCTACTAAATAATAAATAATGCATTTAGTTAGTCATACGATTCTGTGCTTGTCTGTCTGCCCAGTGCTCATCTAATTCACAAAATGTTTTTTTAATGATGGGTATGTAAGTTAAGATTAGATTTTTTGTTGTACTTTTCATAAAACTCGTGCCTGTTCTGAAATAGATACTTCTGCAAAGTATTTATACAGTTATATATAGCAAAAATCTTTATTTCTTTATTGTATAATGTCTTTCTATGAAGGTTTTTTTTTTTTAATTATTAATTTTTGCTGTGAGTTCATGAAGTTTGGAGTTGATAAGAAGAGTGTTCTCCTAAACCCAGATGACTCTGTCACATACAGATTCTCTTTTTAAAGACCTTCGAAAGGTATTAGGGGAGCTCAGAAACTAGCTATTCTGTGTCTGTTATGTACTTCACATATATGAAATCCTCTCATATTGTCTGCATGCTTCAGGAAACCAAATGGTTCTGTTATGAGGGCAAGGGTCTGGAGAGCAGTTTGCGAGAAATGTTTGTGTATTGACTGGTGACTGTAATAGCCAGACTGCTGATAGCCTGCAGGAGAGTTTATCAGGAGTAAGTGCAGATATGGAGCCAGAAGCTAAGAAATGAGTGATTGTTACTCTTCACAAGCTTCTACTACAGCATCTGTATGTGCATTACAATGTTCCAGTTAAGTAGAAAATTGCCCTAAGATATTCCACCTAGTATTGACAATATCGAGATTGATTCTTCCCTGAAAACTCACTAGCACATTTTTTATCTCAGTGACAAAGTTTCCAGCAAATCCTCTGTTACTTCATAGCTGCATGAGCAGCGAAGGCAAATCAAAATATTAACAGAAGATGTCAGAAAGACATCTGATAAAACTGGACTGTGAAAAGATGGTGAGCCACAGGCTTTTGGGACCAGTCCAGGACAAAGTGCAGAGGCATATCTACAAGGAGTTAAATCAGTCCTGAAAAGTTCTGCCTTGGATAGGCTAGGAAGGTGGCTAGGATACCTTTGATAGTAGAAGATATCCTGGCCTGTGAAAAGGCCGAGGCAGTGGGACACTGTGAAGGAGTATATACGCTATGAATGGGGAAACCATGAAAAACTTTGCAGAAAACTCAAGTGAATAGTGAAAGTGGAAATAAACCAACCTGCCAGGAACTTTGAAATTGCAGAATTATCTTTAGGTATTCAAGCCGAGAGAGGTATTTAAAATAGTAAGGACTAAGAAGGAAGTACTACCAGGCAGGCTTGAGATCACCAGTGCTGAGTCTTTGATGGTCTCAGGAAAATATTCAGAATACTAAAAATTAATCCAATATTCAAAACATAGACCTTTACATGCAGGATGATGGTGAGGATTGCATCTTACTGGAGGAAATTAGAAGTACTGTCCAGAAGTCTCAGCAAAACAAGGTCTAGTGAGTAGATGGCTCTGAGCAAGATGATCCATAGGAGGAGGAGCTGGTCTGTTCAGGAAGTCACACGTGCTATATAATACATGGAAAATAAAATAAAAAAAAGATTCTTAAATAAAGAATGAGGAAAGTCAATTCTGCGGATAGTGCCTAAGAAACGTGAGTTGCTAAGCTGCACTAGTCACCATAAGATGGCTGACCAGTGAAACTAAGTCCTTCTCAAAAGATATACAGTACAAAGAAGTCTATCTGAGGAACAGGCTGCTGCTCAGTGTCTGGAACTGACAGGACTTGAAAGCTGTGAGGTGTTTGGTCTGCTTTAGTAAAGCACCTCACTCAGGGGTTCACAAAGCATTGTTCTGGAATCCCTGGAGGTAGGCAAGGCTGGCTCCTAAAAACATCTCAGGTGTGATGAGATCGGTGGTCTTGATGAACTAGGCAACCGGTACAAGGTGAAAACTGGCAGTAGGTAGGATATCTGTTATCTCCTAGCACTTTCCTAGCCTTCCTGGAGAAACTCATAAACAGAGTTATGATAGAAATGGTCACTTGTTGTGCAAAAACAGAATATAGATTTGAAGAGGAAAGTCAACAGCTTCCTCGGGCTGCTGCGTTATTTGACCTGCTTGTCACTGTGTACGAGGCATGGCAAAAACAGTGGCCTTCTGCAAAGGAGAGGAAGAGAGTTACAAGGATATTAACAAGGCAGTGGCAGGGCTGATGGGCATCACCTTGTGTGTTAAGGGAGCTCGATCATATAGGATAGCAATTGTTTAAGAAAACCATGAGGAATTGTGCAGTGAAGGTGGTCTTGGCTTATGCAAGGTCTCTACAGAGGGAGGTATTAATAATTTTCAACCTGTGGTTTACAAGTCCCTGGGAATATATGGACCACTTAGTCCATGAAGGACCATGCAGAAAAGCAAGTTTTGCTGTCAGTGGACTCCTTAACATTTGTGAACAATGTTGAGAGGGCAGAGAAGAGGATTAAAGAAAAGGACAGAAAGCATGTCACATGTTGCAATTTAGGCCCATCTATGGCAGGTGGGCCTAAATGACAGGACCACTTCTGTTAAATCTCTCAGTTCTTCCTGGACTATTAAATAAAGTTGCTCTAATAAAATAGATGTACCATTTGCCTTGAATCTAAAATGTTGCTACCAAAGCTTTTAAAGAGAAGATATTTTCCAACGTGCCTCACCAGTGCCTAAGTTGGGGCTGGACTATGCAGTGCTTTTATCATCCTCTCAGTCACTTCAGGCATTGGTCATGCCTCCATCTCCTTTTCAACAGTCTGCCAGAAGGCAGGGGACTTTTTACAAAGATTATTGCATCTACTGCTGACTCTAATCGAAATGATAGCATTATTTTTAAAGTATTGGTAGGCTGTGTGGCAGGAAGGCATTTGTTAAAATATTCCTCTGTGTTTTTTAATTAATTTGTATTGCTTAGAGTCTTCATAGTTTAATTTTTCTACATGGTGTCCTTAGATTTATGGGCAACAGAGTGGTGTCACCCCGTAAGTATTCCATGGAATAGTTTGTGCAGTGATGTCTTGCGAGGAACAAGGATACAGGGTGCTGAAATCTTAGTAGCCCTCACATAAGCTGAAGTCTTTTCTGAGAGGCTCTTAAAAGTGTGTCAATAAAGCATCCACAAAGGATATTGATAGGAGGAGTGAATACTGAAATGAAATGTACAGGGGGCAAAAGTTTGTAAGGCAAAGATCTCTGTAAAAGCTGCAATAAGTAGACATAACACCTTCCTTTTAAGCTCTTCTTTTTAAACACTTCTGTTAGTAAAGGTTTAGTTTCGCACACTTTGTCCATTACCACATAGCTGTTTCCTGGTTATGAGTCCGGTAACCATACTTTTCAAATGCTGATTACGCATTTCTGCTCTCATTTCCCCCTCTGCACGGGTGTATATCACACAAATACCATACACTTGTATTCTGGTGAATCCTCTGAGATAAAAGTAATAGGAGTTACCCAAGGGAAGGAATGAAGTAAATGGCTCAGAGGATTGGAGTCTAAAGTTTTAAACAACAATAAGAATTAAGCAACTGATGCTATAGGGATGTGAAGACATTTTATAAAATGAAAAACTGAACCTTAATTTCTGACTGCAGCTTTCAAAGAAATAGAGGTTTGCTTCCCCCAGTCCTCCCAGCACATACGGACATCTTTCCCTCAAAGTAGCAAATTATGATGACTACAGTACAGAGAGAGAGCCAAAGGGCTTGCTAATATATATTCTACACATACCAGTGGTGGCTATGTCATACAGAAAAAATGCATGGGATTTTTTTTTTTCCATTTTTAATAGCAATAACCAACAGAGGTCAGGGCATTTCCTAAGGATTTATTGACTGTTTCAAGTTAATATCCTTCACCTTACTTACGGACCAGCATTTGCTCCCATCCAGCCATTAATCTGCAGGAAACACCCTGCACTCTAGACACCATTTCCTGCATAACAGCAATGCAAATCAGTAGAAATGGTGTTTGAAGAGTGGGTAAAAGCACTGCACTACACATAAAATGCATGTCATGTACAAGAATAAGGACCTGGAAAAAAACCCTCCTCTGCACAGACTGATTCTTGTGGGATGCAACACTGCTCTTCCTTGGACATTCAGGGAAACTGGTTGATCTGTTCTGCCCCTCTTTTACACAGTAGCCTCATTGTCCACAGCCAAGCTCAAGCAGGTAACATTACCTAATACAGCAGCACCTCAAGACGTTATGGCATAGACATGGGGTCTTTTGTGTCACTGTTGACTTCTGCATATTTTCCCGCTTTCTGATGTCCAGTGTTATAATGTATTAGCTAAATGTGTCATCTTTGATGAGTGACATGTCTTCATACTTCACTTTGCTCAGCCTGTGAATGAAACTATGCCTCCTTAATCTCTGAAAAATTACAGAGAATAAGTGCAGTGTAAGAAGGACTGTCGCAGGGAAAGCACAGATGGAATCTGAAAGAGCAGAACCATGGAAACTATATAAATAAAAGCAGAATTGTTTATAAATATTTTCCTTTTTTGGGTGTGGGTGTGAGCAATTGCATTATTTGGATACAGTGTTCTCTCATGACATGTTTTCATTCTCAGTGCTGCAGTAGGTTAGTAGGGAAATGGCAAGTATGTAAGTACGATCACCATATGCAGGCCAGGTGCCACTCCAGCGAGCGCAGCGCTGCTGAGGTGTCTGTGAACACCTGGGATAAACCTGCAGTGGGAACCAGGAGGAGGGCAGAGCTCTGCCTTGCCGGAAACGCTCTGGTGAGCAACCAACCTGGGGAACTTGGACAGCCCTTCTGCTAACGTGACTTTGCACCCAGCAACCAAAATAGTCCTCTTACTGCTGCCAGCTGACTCTGTAGTATCCCATCCTGTCGCTCAAGTGGTTGCAATTGGAGCTTTCAGCACATAATTCAAAGCTTGTGTGATGAGGAGGGTGTTACAGTTTCACATAATAGATTTTTTTTTTTACTTGAATTTACAAAACAAAGCATTACTAGCAGTTAGGCACAAAAACGCTCTTAAAAGAGCTTTGCTGTCAAACTGAGAGGTGGTTTTACTCCTGCAGCAGCTTAAATCCTTTACAAGCATGTATTTGGATTTTATATAAACAGTGTTGCACCTTTCAGAATTATGCTGTCTACGTTCAGTAATTCAGCTTCCCAAAGCTGAGCCCTGGAAGGGGCAGGAGGCAAGCTGGGTGCCCAGGGCTGAGCGAGGCGTGCATGGCCAGACAGCACAGCATGGCACAACATGGCACAGCACGGCATGGCATGGCATGGTGGAGCAGAGCACCAGCGCGGAGGTCACGTAGCAATGGGAAGCTTCAGCAAAGGGAATTCTCCTTGGAGCAACCACCAAAACAATACCAGCAGTGAGAAGGTGAGCCAGAAGGTGAAGGGATGACCCCTGAAGAGGATGTAAAAGTAGAAGGAGGAGGAAACTGAGAGGAGACTGCAATTTTCTGGAGAAGGAAAGGACGCATGGAAACAACAGTGAGGCTCATGAGAGAAAGTGAGCAGAAAAACTATGAGCAAAGAGTTAGTCTCCAAAAAACATAAAATATGTGCCCAATTACAGGACTGCTGGTATGTGTGTGCATATTTCTAGCAGTTTTTCTGATAGTTTTTAATAGATACGTCTAAAAGCATAGTAGTATGATTTTACTATATTATTATTTAAAAGGCTTTTGTTTTCTCCATCTGTACAGTATGAAAATAGCAATAGTAATACATATTTAGATTATTTATTTTGGAGATCTGTTTTGCACATGTGAAAGAAACACTTCTCTGGTGAGCAGTATGGGTAGAGATGATGAGGATGTGTAATGCTATATTGGTATTCCTGTTGCTGCTATGTGGGGAGCCCCAGCCAAGAGGTTTTATGGACACGGACTAACAGAAGGCTTCTGCTTTGAAAAACTTGCAGGGCAAATAAACATGGCACTGTCTGGGCAATAACTATAGCTCTTACCACTGTCCTTTTGCTTTTTTTCTCCTTTTATTCTCTACTTTTAAATCTGGGAAGCAGCACTGATGTCACGAGGGCCGCACGTACCATGTTGGGGCCCGTAGGCTCGCAGTGGTGTTGGCAGGGAAACACCTCCTTGCCTGGAGGCCAAGCAATGCAGAAGACTGCATGGAGGAGCTCTGTGTCTCGGCCTGGGTCACCCACCTCATCCTCCTCCCACAGAGCCAGGAACTGATGAGACACCATGACTTGGGGAGAGAGGAAAGTTGCATATCCTGAATTAAAATCTAGGACAAAATAGTGTTCTGAAAACTTGGAGCAACATCCTGGCAGTGTTTTCCAGGACTATCCTGCCTGGTTGCTCTATCTATATCTCCAGCCAGACCAAATGTCCAGTCAGCCTTTCCTCAGTTTTAATGGATGATTTCCTGGAATTTTCCATTAGTTACGTCAGGAGGAAGAAGCATTTGACAAGACTTACATCAAAGATAATTAAGTTTGCTAAACTGGAAATTCCTTTACTTGTCTAACTGCAGCGATCATGGGGCAGTTCAGGGGAGAATGAGGAGGCACACAGAAAACAGGCTGCTGTGCTGGGGCCAGGGCCAGGGCAGTCATTGGGCTGTAGTAAGCTCCGAAGTAGGAAAGTGGGTGACTGAACCAGGGAGCAGAGCTTGACACCAGAACCACAGGGTAGGACACTGAGTCTTTGTGCAGGGGTGGAGAGTCCAGCCTGGAGAAGAGCCGAGCGCTGATCCTTGTGTGGCTTACTGGGGTGCGGATCCCTCCTCTCCTGTTCCCACCTTAGGCTGTTAGTGCTTCTACTCTTAATTTTGCTGGAGCACAAAAGGGCTGTACCAGCCGTGGGCTGTACCAACTTAAATAGTTTCTAACTTAGCTTGTACATTGATGCACGGAAGAAATTAGTGTGCACTTGGCTGGGATGTGAATATACAGTTTATTAGCTAGTTTGTACTATATTCCCTATGTGTTCTTAGTATGCAAGAAGTATCACAGTAACTGACTATGCTTTCAAAGTGATCGTGCAATAGCCTAGTGCAGACTAGCTCGTGGGCTGTAAATTCACACTCCAGCTACTGCACACTAACATAGAAAAGCAGCATCACTTCTCTGCATAGATGAGGCTTATTTGCTTGTACTTGTAGTTCCTATATGATCAGGCATCAGGTGAGCTGGAGGCTCTAAATTGTTTTTTAATAAAAAGCAGAGTAATAATAAGAAGTAACTGAAATGGAATAAATTGGTCTTGTAATTGTAGGCATGCTGTCAGTTGAGGTAAAGAAATCCCTTAATTTGCAAGTTGCTAACTTCAAATTGAAACTTCTGTTGAAGTTGAAACGCTCAAAGTCCTAGTTCTAATCTTTGTATCTTAACTAATCTGTGGGAGAATGGTTGCATTTCTTTTATTTCAAACCTGTCACATATGAGGTACAGTTCTCCCATGGTATTCAAGGAGTATTTTGTGTTTTGGCTGGAGGAATCTGCCACTTAATGTTTCCTAGGCCCTGGTTGCTTCCTGTATGTCAGGGAGCTTTTGGCTCACACCGCTGCGAGTTGAGGAAGTAACTGAAGCCAAGTGATGCGATGAGAGGCATCTTTCTTCGGTCTATTCGATGTTCAGTCCAAACTCCTGTATTTGCAGAACTTGCAGAGCTATTTGCAAATCCAAGCAATAAGAACTCAGGAATGCTGCTGTGAAGGCACCCAGTCCCTTTCCCCAAGCTATGAAAGAGCCAAAGCTTGGAAGCATTGTTCAGGGGGAGCAGTTTTGATGGAATAAACAAGCACCCCAAACAGTTCCTTGCATTGGCCATGGAAGAGACATGAAGGTCAACTTGTTGTCATTAGTCAAGGCTATAAAGGCAGAGCGAATGAATTCCATGTTTAATTAGGAGATCATAACCATGAAAGGGGGTGTTCTATGGGCTAATAGTTTCCTATGGTATATAAATGCCAAAACCAAATTAAATAGTTTGGTAAAAGTGATTGTGGAGGTAAAGGGGTAAAAACACACATGATGTGCCTGGGCTTGTAGTAGCGTGATTTTAATTTGTCATAGAAAAAGACTGAAAGGGCCTGAATATTATTATCAGAGGTTGTTAAGTGACACTTGACCACCCTATCGTTAATCAAATGCCACATTTTGAGTTCTTTTTAAACAGGCTATTTATTTCTTTATAGCCTTACAATCATAAAAGTCTCCTTTTATATTCAAGAATCAGCTAGTCTTAAAAGAACATTGCCTGCAAATAATGCTAGGTCTCTAGCAACCATACAAGAAGACACTCTGATATCATGCAAGGCATCGTTTGCAAGCTCATGTCAGAGAAATGGGTCTTTTCACAGGATAATGATCCTGCTGATACATAAACACTCCAACATTTATGGAAAAATATACATCAGGGCAAAGGAAGTATGTTCATGTTTTCAGCAAATAACCAAATAATTTCTACAGTAATGTATAACTGATTGCTTTTGGGGGAAGTCCTCATTTATACCAAGTCTCCTTCCTTCTTCTGAATGACCTCATTGTAAGTGAAGGTGAGGCCTTTTACACAGCAGCTACTGGTGAAGCTGTGAGTGGGTTGTTTTCTGTGCCACTACACACCAGCTACCTTCTGAATGATGCTGTTTGGCTAAAAACCATAAAGTTATCTAGAGAAATAAAGATGCTGTAGTACTCAAGGAATGTTACCTTACCCAATCTATACCTGTCCTTATAACACTCCTTACCTGTAGTTGCAACAGCTGGAGAGAAGAGACTTCCTGCTACCACTGTCCCTAACAGTGTATCTGCCACCGTGTCTCCCCTGATCTATATGGTGGTGTATTTGCTTCCCACCCTAGTTCCCATCCTAGTTTGTATCAGGCTGCCCAGGGAAGTAGTTGAGTCACCGTCCCTGGAGGCATTCAAAAGATGTGTAGATATGGTGCTTAGAGACATGGTTTAGTGGCAGACTTGGCAGTGCTAGGTTAACGGTTGGACTGGATGATCTTAGAGGTCTTTTCCAGCCTAAATGATTCTATGATTCTGTGATTCTAGATCAGTGTTGAAAATGCATCTGTTTGACCTAGTCCTTTTCAATGGCCTGCTCAGTTTGCTGTGGGCTTTGTCATTTAACTTCACAGAAGGGACTGAGACATGGTTTTAAAATAAAAAGCACTTATAGCTACTATTTTTAGTTCCCTGTTCCTTTCTTTTATTTGCCTATAATTTCAAATATGATAGGTGGTAATGCAATGTATCCCAACTGCGTTTTTATTCAAGTCGATAATGTGAAGTGCATTGCACAAAAGCAGTGTTGACTATCTGTGGGTTAACAGGAGGCCTGAACTTTGCAAGATAAGGTTTAGAAGGTGGCTTGTTCTTCACCTGCAGTACTGCTGGTCACACCTCTTCAGAGTGAAAAAAGAATACTGAGGGCGGGTAGGATCTCTGGGGAAGGGCCTCAGTTACTCGGCATAGAAGAGACATATCGAGGTGGTATCTAAACAGCGGGACCCAAGGTGAGCATGCCAGCTCCATGATGAGGCTAAATCTGGGCACCATTCCTGCTCTACGCCCCACGTGCCTTTGGTCCTCGCAGCGGCACATGTGAGGGTGTTCAGACCATGTACCTTACAGGGACAATGTGACTGAAACGTGCATTACAGAGTCTGCTGGCCCTCTGCTAGATAAGAAATGGATGTATTCCTGCCCACTCATTCCCTTCCTCAATCCAAAGCTACATGACAGCTCACTGAAAGCAGACTCAGCCTTAGGAGAAGTGGAAGAAGAAAATACTTAGACATAACCATTTAAAGTCAGTTCTTCTCTTCTTATGAACTAATCCTGAACTTCACAGGGCTTTTTTTGAGGCTGAATCTTGGCTTTCTCTCAAAAGTATGAGTGTCAGCCTCACCTTTGTGGCGAGGACATAGATTCTTATTCCATGACTCTGTAAACACAGTACAGGAAATGGTAAGGCTTTATTACAATCCTACAAAGTCCTGCAAAATTTTACAGGGATGAAACCAAAGTAGCACCATATTAGAAAGGAGTGGTTTTCTAGATGCTACAGTAAATAGGGTCAGATATCCTGCTCTATTCTCATGTATATCCAGCCAAAGCATGTGCACAACATGAATGTGAAAATGTGAATGTGAATATGTGAAATTCGCATTTTCAAATTTTAAATTTTTAAAATGGGAAAATAAAATAAAGATTAATACAGGAAACAACTACATAGGTGCAGCAGATTGTGGATGAGTGCCATAAAACATAATTAGGTTATATTTCTTTAAAGATATAAAAGTATATCTGTCCTTCAAAAATATCTAGATTTTTACACTTATTTAATACAACTAATGCTCTTCTATTTGTTTTCTTAGAGGAACTATCTTTTAATGGAAGAGCTCTGTTACTGTTACTCTAGTAAGTCAAGATTGCTAAGTAGAATGAATGGAAGCTTAACAAAGGCAGTAATTCCTTTTCCACGCAGCCAGAAGGATTTCGTAAGTTTGACATACGTTCCATGTAGATGAGAAAATTGCGACTGAAAACTGACCAGAAAGAGAGCATAAAATCAGAATTTACAGTATGTTTTTACATGTGTGAATCTATGATCTTTCTTGTGTTCACTCAGTATATCCTTGTTACAAATCCTGTATGATGGTTCTCATCTTCTTTTTGAATGGAGAACACCAGTTCGATTGTGCTGATATTGCAACCCCAACATCATAACTGCTCCCTGTCATGAATGATTTGTACAGGTGTAGCATCGAAAATAAGCCATCAGGTTTCAGGAGCCATCTTTTGTGTTAGGAATGTTGTGTTGGGTGCTAACATCACCAAGTGAAATGAGAGAGGGATGTATTTTCCCAGACGGAGACTACAGAGTGCTTTCCAGAGAGACAACATTTGGGGTAGTACAAAGCGATAAAATTCCTGAGATGTTTGGTAGCATTGTCTCTGGTACTTGTCAAAGGCGTGGTCTTGATTTAGGTATATATTTTTTTAATTACATTCCTACTGTTTTTCTAAGCACATCAGATACTACTCTGGAATAAGCTGTTATTTCACATTCCCAAGGACAGTATACTTATTTTGCCTGAGATCGTGGCAAGAATGTAGAATAGTTTCCTGAGAAGCAGTGGAAGCTGTGTTCTTTGGGACATTTGACAGGATGCTGGTGAAAATAATGTTAAATAAAGAAAAAATCTGATATTTTGCAGGGAGATGAACTATGTCACACAGTTAAGTTTCTTCTAGATGTACCTTTTAAGATTCTTTGAGATACAGAATGGGATCAGTAACCAAAATAATATTGTATAGCTTTTAAAAAAAGAGAATCTGCCTTTTGGTTCCAGCAATATTAAAGAAGATTGAAGAAGAAGAAACTCTAATTGTTGCCATCCTGGGTTTTTAACTGAAGTCACATATTGTAGCTAGTAAGACGCTTATGTAACACTGTCTAAAATGCCTTTGTACTCAGAAAAGGTCATAAGTAAATGACTTTGAAGCTTAATCAGTGGAAGTACAGGGCAATTTCTGTATTTCATTGTAAATCCAATTGTAAACTGGTCAACAGAGTTACTTGGGATTTACAGTAAAGTAAGTGTGTGCAGAATGTGGCTCTATGATTTTAATGGTGCTTTATTTCTAGTATGCAGATATTATATGTTTGTCTGCAATTTGCACAAAAAAAAATTAGAGAGAAGACTCAGTATGCAAAAGCATAAAATAATAGCTATAGGACAAAAAATGAAAAATCTAACACTGCTTAATATACAAAATGTTTTTTAATGTTTCCTTTCTTAAATCAGTCTTTAGAAGTAGTGAATTCTTTATGTAGGGATTACAGTGACTAGTTTTTTATGTAGGACATTTTAGAATAGGATTTACAAGTACAACCTCACTGTCTTTTGTGGTGTTTATCTTTTTGATCTGTTGTATCTTCTTGTGATCTGTTGGCAAGGCCTCTGGAGAATCAGAAGTTCTCCAGAGAAATCTGATTTGTTAAGTTTCTCCTAGACTAGTTTAGATCCCAGGGTTTGTTGGATCTCTCTTTTGGCACTCAGGTAATGGAGAGCACTTTCACAATCTCAGATCACACAGAGGAATTGGTAGGGCCTTTTGCTTCAGGATGAAAATGTGCCTTCAGCGATGCTGAGGAAGCAAAGGCAGCAGGAAGAGACTTTCAGCAGGGGTGGTCCATCTTCTGAAGCAGCTGAGAGTGATCAAGTGAAATATTTGAACCTATAAAGCAAATCCTGCATTTCTGCATTATTGCTTAGAGAGGTTACAGGAAAGGTAAGATACTTCAACAGAGAAGAAAAATAAAAAAATGGAAGTAATAGAAATCATGTTTGGATTTGCAAGGTTTATATACGCAGGTCTTGTTCAAAACTTTCACAGAACTCTCTGGATTTTGAACCTAAGCCTTAAATTGTTTCAGTACTAAGAGGAATGATGTAAATTGAAGAGGGGGAAGAGAAACGGAAAGCTATGGATGGAAGGTAGACATAGCCCACCTAAAACAATGCATCTCTCCTGAGATTCCTGTGTGGCTTTTTCTGGACAGGACCTATAGAGACTTACTGGTATTGATCAGACTGCAGCTACTGTCTGCTGCTGGAGCCAGTGCACATTCTGCAGCTGGGACTCTTCTCATTGATTTGTGCACCAAAAGTGCTCTGGATCTGGCCCTGGAAGTAAAACATAAAATGACAGGAAGGTTTTGTTCAGTGCTCTTATTTTAGGGAATGCACTAGGCTGTGCAAAATTTAAAGGGATGGGTTTTCCTGTTTCTGTTCTAAGGACAATTTTTGCAATGTGCAAATATGGGAGGTGCACACACCTCTGGTCATTTTTCCTGCAGAAGCACCATAGAGCAGACAAATCAAATGATATGGCTAATTAATTTAGGAGTGTTATTTAAAGATAAAGAGTTGAACAATGGAAGTGACTGTTAAATTCATTGCCAAACAAAACAGCTTTTGTGAGTGCTCTAGTAAAATAATCATAAACATGTTTGTACCACATCTCTTTTCTTTGTATGTTTTACTGTCTTGCTACAGAGAAAAGATTTAGTTTTGGGTATTTCCCATTTGCTGTCTAATCTTGATGTTAGTCAGTAAACAGATCCCTCTTTCCAGCCATGCTTTTTCTTCCGAGTGCTTAAGGCAAACAACAATAAAAAATGCCCATCATCCTGGGAGAATTTAGTGTGATAATCAATTTTTGGGCCAGACTGTGTCTGGTTTGGAAGACAACGTGCAGCTGCGTTTTCTCAGGAGGAAAGGACAGTGTTCCTGGGTACCTCCTGGCCTGTGGGGGCTGTGTCTCTCTTCAGAAAGCCTGCTGCTCTCTCTGAGGGTAAAGCTTGCGCCTCTTTTGGCTGGACACCTTACTCCTTCAAAGTGGCTCTCTGCCAGTTGGCAGGATCAGTGCTTGCATGTTTTCTGGCAGGACTTTCAGGCAGAAAACTGCTTGATGCACTGGAATCGAGGCTTACCGCAGCAGTACGTCCACTTTGCTTACGAGTTTGGCAAAGGAGCAAGCGAAGAGGCAGCCTGGCTCAGAGGTGACTTCACACCTGGTTTGGCTCACTGTCTGCTGCCTGGTGCGCTGCCAGGCCACCCCACCTCCGTGGGGTCCCCAGGCAGGGCAGGGGGCAACTGCCCACTGAGGTGCGAGTCCAGGGAGGCAGCCTGGGGGCAGCTTCAGGGCCAGGGACTTTGCCAGGAAAGCACCTGTGGAGCCAGGCTTTCTAGGACACAAGGGAGCAAGTTAGCTGTTTGGAGACCCAGGGATCTGCCTATCTCGCCTCAGAACAAGCCCACATCTAAGCTGTGCTCGATTTATTCCTCCTATGAAAAAGCTCATTGTTTTCCCACTGACTCTGGGCACTAACAAGGGTACTAATAACTCCAGTCTAAGAATGGGAGTGTGATATTCATACCTCTCTTCTCTAAATTTAGTCTAGTCCTATGCATGCAATGCTTTCTATCAGTTGCTTGATAACCCGCCATGAATTACCCAGTGATTTGTTGATTTGGGATGTATGCGGTGATTCCTCTGGTAAAGCAAGCCAAGAGAATTTGTTTGACAAGTTTTTGAACTAGAGGTGGAGTGTCATTAGAGATGCATTCAGCATTGTGAAATCTGTATTCAGAGTGAAATGGGCAGATACATTTTTAAAAATCATTTTATTTTCCTAGGCTTAACACTGTGCTGGCAATGCTGTTTGTGGAAATTAGTTTACATTTCATGTAAACGTCTGGAAGAAGGAGATTTGTTGACTTTGGTTCTTTGTTTAATTGCAAGAATGTCGATCTAAATAGTATATGAAATTTACTGAAAACAAAAATCATAAAACCATCAGACACTTGGGTCTTGTCTGCATGTTCTGGTGGCATGGCTGGGTTTAGTATGAAGAACATGAACAGAGCAGCTGGTTTACATCACATGGCTTCATGATGTTGTAAAGGAAGGTAAACTGGGCCCTGCTGGCTCTATTGCTTATGCTCTGTAGATCAGCTAATGTAATTTTCTCTGATGGATCTCTCCCCTCTCTGTAGTGTCCTGAGGAGCTGCACTGCAGTTACCTATTCATGCTGCCCTTGACGGATAGCTAAGTGAACAGAAGTGCACTACCCAAAAAAAAAAGCAATTTCTAATGGCTTTCCATTAATATTCCTTTCTGTCCTTTTGGAGAGTTCTAGGGGTAAAAAACCATCAAGTCTGTAATCTGTTACCTATTAAGTAGTCGTTACCTTACAGGCATGTCAATGTTGATGTAAGGTCCTGTGATGCAATGGGTTTTGCAAAATAATGTCATCTCTCTACTGGAAATCAGACTAAGATTATATACATCACTCTTTATAGGCCAGTGGCTATGTGTCAATGGCAACATCTTTTGTTCAGTGACCTGGAACCTGATTTCTAAATGCATTTGTCTGGTTTTATGTTCATGTGAATCCTTTGTGTTTTTAGTATACTAGTGCTCATACAAATGTATCTCATGAAGCAAACACCTTGATTAGATTTGGGCTTGTTTAAATTTTTCACTTTATTTTTCCTAAGTTCCTTCTTCCAGATAACTTCATTTTATTGCTTATCCAGTATAAAAACTTGCTGAGTACCTCACACTCCAGTGCTGTGACATGAAATTACTACAGCTTAGCTCTCCCACAGAAACATTTGTGTGCAGTAGTATTTTTGTGCACGTTCTAAAATTGCATTGTGTAGTAAATACACTGTTCGGTGACAACTAGAATTGATTTAGTGAAAATGTAATGAAAAAATTCAGGTGCTGGAAGTAACATTTATAAGGGATGGTACTACAAAAAGAGCAAAACTTTGAGTGTCACATTAGTTGCTGGTTACATTCTCCATTTTTCATTATATAAATATGAAGAAAATAAGAAAATATAGGGCATAAATGCCCGACAGGTCTTTTAGGCAGCAACTTTCAATATAATTGCATGAAGAATGATATGCAAATGATCATTACACAACCCTTTTCAGTGAGAAGAGTGTCATCCTCACTGCATAGTGAAGGGTAGAGAGATTACAACCACTATCTTGAGCCTTGGCCAATTTCTTTCTTTTTTTTTGGCCTCTGGCTTGAAAGGTACAAATTCTAGATTAGAAATCTAATTTATCACATGCTTTTCTGAGTAATGTAGGTTAGTTTTAAATGACTTGCGTTCTATGGCTCATTCATGTTCTGTATGCCATCAGATGGTTATCTATAAAGCCATTTCAAGACAAAGAGCTGTAGACCCCTACGCGCTTGTCAGATGGTGATGGAGTCTGTGGCAGGCAGAGATAGGACTTGGCTCCAGTCCCCCCATGGTGCCAGGCTGCAAGCACAGGGGCTGGGCACACACACAGCATTTCAGATGTGAAGTGGCATGTGAATTACATTTTAAAAGGTTGTTGCATGGTGCTTCAGCTGGGAAAGGGTTATTTTCCTACTGGAAGGGAAAGGGTTCTCTCTCTCTCTAGAGAGGACACTAGTAAAGGGAGAGTTTTTTTTTTTCTGGTGAGGTCGTCTGTGATATAAAAACTGGTGAATAAGTGATTCAGGGAATATATTAACTGCTCGGTCTAATAAGAATTACTTGGTGATTGGTCACAATCAGTACCATTTATTTTATTCCAGTGGTATACAATATAACATAACCAGAAAAAATATTCTGGTTAGACCTATAGGTTGGGATACCACATCTTATAAAACAAGGACTCTAAGAAAGGTTATGAAGTCCTTGTAGTACGCTAAATACTTTCAATGTATGTTTCCAGTTCAATTTTCAAACAGTAAAAAAGGCTCACGCAAGTTTTAGATGTATGGAAGGGGCAGTTCTCATGGCATCAGAAACATTGGGTCCACTGACAGTGTCCAGACAACAAGAAATGTGTGAATACAGGAGACAGGTTAAAGAAGGGCCAACAAAATGTCTGAGAGCTGGACATCAGGCCTTGCTATGTTCAGCTTTAGGAATTCAACTCTCTTGGGTGACAGTGGTTGAAAGGATCTGGCTCTCTACTGTGTACGAATGCATCTATGGCAGACACATATCTGACAAGAGGAACCATTTCACATGATCCGTTGCCTCGGAGCTGTTGTTAGACAAATCCAACATTGAAATGAGAGGTATTTCCTAGCAGTGAGGGTAATTAAACACCAGAACAACTTATTAGGAAGGGCGATAAATGCACGGTTACTTAGATTTGTCAAGACACGGATAGACCTCTTTTAAGAAGAGAAATAATGATTCAGTTTGAAACTTTTCATAATTTATAGTTTTTATAGTTTTATTCAGTTTGAAACCTATAATCTTCCTTTCTGGTCTTGGTATCTTTGAATCTAGGTTTCTTTGTCCGCTCCTTTCCTTAACAGGCCATGAGGAAAGCAGGGCTCCTTGCACCTTAGCAACTTTCATATATTACATGCAGTTTGGACCAAAATCTTAATCAACTGATACTTAACTAATCATATCTTGGGCTTTGACCTGTCATATGCTGGAGCCAGGAAGGATTTATTTTCCCTACTCACAAATAGGCGATTGGTTAGATCCCTGATGGACTCTTTTTCATCCTCCAGTCTTTAGCAGCAGATATGATCCTAGACAGAGAGGGCTGCTGCTCCGGGCTGTCTCTGAGATGTGCCTTTCTCAGGCGCTTGCTTGTTTGTCTTGTTCGCACTTCCAGAATCAAATCCATGGGCAACGTTTTAAGAACTTGGATAGGAATTATTTCTGAGGCCAGATTAAGAAGGAATCATGGGTGTTTTCACCCTCTTACATAGTGTAAGGTATGGCTGGGATGTCTTATAGCATTTGAGATCACCCCTGTGCCTAACCAAATCAATGCCTTTGACTCAGTTGTTACTGGTATCAGGATTTTTCCTGTTCTGTGTTTGTAGGGTACGCAGCTCAGTCTTTTGAGGACTGAGAAATTTTAGCGTTAAGAGAAACCCAAGAACTATCTGGATGAAATTCTATGTCCTGCAGCATGGAAGAACTGAAACTAGAGAAATGGATTATTATTCTTGCATTTAACCTTCACAAAAAAAATATTGTTATTGATCAACTGTTATAATGGTGACTGTCCTATAATACATTAGTTACTTATCCAAGTTCCTACATGGACAAAATGATAAAAGCAGGAACAAAACCAATGTATCCTAGTTTCTAAAGCCATTTTCCACAGTCTGAGCCAAGAGTAAGTCTTGACGATGAATGTAAACACCTTAGAACTGTGCCTGCACAAAGAGCCTGTGTTTATTCCTTGGGATCCAATCAAAAATAGACCACAGACACTACTCTCAACTGAGGTTAGAAAAAGTTGGGGAAGTTCTAGTCTGGATGACACTCTGCTTTCCAGATTGTAGACTGTGTTTTCCTTCCTTCTGCAGGCTACAAATCTGCATCTAAATACAAATCCCTCCAAGCAGTTAGATTTTTCCATACAACCTGAAAACAAGCATCCAACTTGCTCTCCTATGTGTAAAACTGTATGTTTCCCCCCAGAAAAAAAACAGCTGAGTTGCTGAGACTTCCCTTGCTGTCAGGAAGTTTTTAATTGGCATGCACCGAAAATCTGGGGCCTGTCGCACTCCGTGCCCATACTCAGTTTTAGACTTTTGTTGTTGTTGTTGTTCTTGTTTTCAGCAAGAGCTGAGAACACTTACATTTACCCAGCGTGTTTCCTCTGTGCTGAATTCCTCTACGTTGAATGACTAACAAGAGACCAAGGAACACTGAAGATATCTTTTCACTGCTTGTGCTCAGATTTTCCTTTCATTGCCAAGATACAGCATCCATTTCCAGCAGTAAATGTCATGCACACAATAGCTCTGCTGTCGGTGTGAAAACCTAGTTTAACTAGAGGAGGAGGCATAAAAGATCAGATCACATCCTCTGTGTGCAGAACTGTACAATCCAAAACAAGTCTCATACAGGCAATTCCAAATAGATTAATCAGACAGGGTTGTATCCTAAGGCTTCATTGTCTGCCTGCATCAAATATAATTTTTTTTCTTTGAACCATCTTTATATGTCTAGGCACTAAAAGCAGTTAAGGTCCTTACTTGACCAAAAGAAGGCAGCATTTGAAGGAAGGTTTGCAGACTAGACACTTGACTACATGTGGTCTTCACATAGGTGAACTGTGGTTGGGTGAACATAAGAACGTACTGGGGCTGTTTGTGCTTATCCAGCTTGGAGCAGACAATATTCCGGATGCCATGTTTAGGCAAGATGGGCTGTGGCTCTGTCTTACCATTTGCACATGAGGGGCAGCAAATGAAGATTGTACAGGACAAAAGAAAGTAGAGCCAGCCAAGTTCCAGTGCAAGGCAGTGTTGAAAAACAAACACTAGAGAACACGTTTGAGGTCAGTCACTGAACCAGGAGCAGGACCCAGATCAAAATCTGAATCTTCTGCCTTGTAGTTTGACCTTCACTGCATAGTCTGCAAATTGACTTAAAAACTGTGTAAATTCCTTAGTGCAGAAGTGAATTATGTGTGTGAGAATATTTCTCCAGCTTTATATAGTCTGATTTGAAAAATAATATAGCATGTAATGAATAAATAATATGCTCTGACATTTGGTGGTGTTTGTGAGATATAAGTCTATTTCTAGTGCAGTGTAGGCTTAAATAGCCAAGTGGTGTTTATAGGAGATAGGCTGCTACATTCCTTTACAGTTTGCTAATATGCAGTAGTCTACTGAAGTAAGCCAGCCCTTTACTGAATAAACACATGGGACTGTGTTCATCTATAGGATGATGTGAATAAACCATTGTGCCTTCACTGGAGGTCTGTGCATACGTCACATTTAAATTGTGAAAAAAGAAAACAGAATTTAACCTAATTGGCTGTGTTCACTGGACACACTCTTCAGGCTCTGTATATGCCTTAGTTTACCTAGTTGAAACTTGAAATAAAAATAATGTGTAACTGGAAAGTCTTTGTGA
This sequence comes from Chauna torquata, assembly GCA_013399475.1. NCBI lineage: Eukaryota > Metazoa > Chordata > Aves > Anseriformes > Anhimidae > Chauna > Chauna torquata. The sequence goes on from VXAL01011245.1 coordinate 87,736, forward strand.
TGGGCACTGTAAAATTCCAGCAAGATGGTTGTGAAGCTTAGTTACTCTTGTAAAACGCTTCAGGATCTTTGTTTTAAATGTGCTTAAACCATAAATGCTATTAAGTGTTTGTTTTACTGCTGTTCAATGCTTTCAGTGTTGCATCATTACATTAAGAAACAGAGCCATGCCATTTTGATGGATTACTGTAGTAAACTTTGTTCTGTACAGTCCTCCAGCTGGAGAACAGAAGCGTGCGTTCTCTTTGTATTGGCGAATATATTAGAGATGGGGATACCTAGCTGTGTAGTGCCACCACGAAGAAGAAGAGGAAGGGAAAAAATCATCTTTTATGACTGGACTGACATTCTGTCACTGTAAACAAAATAAAGCTCAGACAATAGGGCAAATGTTAATGATTGTTCCTCTCCAAGGTAGTTTCGACTTGTTAGAAAGTGACTCTAAATCCAAAGTTACAGTGGTTGCCTTTCTCTACAGTGAACAACCTGAACAACCTCCCAGAAAACAATGTCTGAACTTTTCTAGTTGCAGTTTGTGTAGCATTAGGACTTTATTCAGAATCCTGCCTTCAGTCTCCAACAATTCAAATCCCTTCTAGCTTAGAAAGGTGCTGAGCCAAAGTCCCTGATCCTTTCTTAGATCTTGCTTGGGTAGCAGCTAAGCGAAAAGCTTCAACCACTTCTGCTAATGCAGCTCCCTCTTATCTTGTTCCCACTCTTTTACTGAGAATCATTTTAGCTGAGATTATCGCTTTGATCGGTTAATTAAGCCAATGTGGAATAGTTTAGATAGAAGCATGCAGACAGCCAAGGTGTGATCTAGGTCTTTAGACGGAAAATGCTAACATGTGGTACTATCTAGCCTCTTGGAAAACAGTGTGTATGGTGCTTGAACACTGTTTAACTCCAGAGGGGGACTCTGTAACTGGAATTGCAAACCTCTGGAAGGGGCTTCTTAATGGAAACAAGGTAACTAACGTAGCTGCTTGAATGGTTATATTAATGCCCAGAAGGAATTATGCCCATTACGTTTTTTTCCATGGCTTTCTATTGTGTCTTTCTCATTTAACAATGATCCATATACAAGGACAGGCAAACTAGGGGAGGGAAATAATTCTTTAAGCAATGTTTTTGCTTTCAGACTAGCTGGGATTGTCTTCCTCTTAGAAACCCCTATGCATGGCCAGTGAGCAGTGTCGGCTGTTTGTTTTGAATTTCTCTTTGTATGTTTACTGTGACAAAAAAGATCTCAGCTTGGAAGCAAACTGCAAAGCATTGAGCAAGGATGTGTTTTGAAAGACAAGAACAGCTGAGCCTTCTGGAGGCTGTACAGTTTGCTGATTATTGTGGTCTCCAGGCTGATTTTGCTTACAGTTACACGTATGGGATTTGTCTGCATATCCAATTTTATAAATTATTCTGAAGAGGAATCAGTATAATGCTGCTCCACAGACTTACCTCTCCCTCTCGCCAAAATAAAAGAAATTTTCTCCAAAACTGCATGTTGTCAGAGCACGTCTTCTCACTTTCTCCTTTCTCTTCCTTTCTCTTCCTTTCTCTTCTTTTCCTTTCCTTTTCTTTTTCTGTTTCTTTTTCTTTTTTCCTTTTTTCTTTTTTCTTTTTTCCTTTTTCTTTTTTCTTTTTCCTTTCTTTTTCTTTTTCTTTTTTCTTTTTTCTTCTTTTTCCTTTTTTTTCTTTTTCTTTTTCTTTTTCTTCTTCTTTTTCTTTTTTTCCTTTCTTTTTCTTTTTCTTTTTCTTTTTTCTTTTTTCCTTTTTCTTTTTTCTTTTTTTTTCTTTTTCTTTTTTCCTTTTCTTTTTTCTTTTTTCTTTTTTTCCTTTTTCTTTTTTTCTTTTTTCCTTTTCTTTTTCTTCTTTTTTCTTTTTTCCTTTTTCTTTTTTCCTTTTCCTTTTCTTTTTCTTTTTTCTTTTTCCTTTCTTTTTCTTTTTTTCTCTCTCTTCTCTTTCTCTCTTCCTCTTCCTCTTTCTTTCTCTTTCTTTCCTTTTCTCTTTCTTTCTTCCTCTTTCTCTTTTTTCTTTTCCCCGTCCCTTCCTCTTCCTTTTCCTCTTTCTCTCGTTTTTCTTTTTCTTGCTTTCTTGTTCTCCTTCTTTCCTTCTCTTTCACTTTTTTCTTTCTTTCTCTCAGCTTCTTTGTCTCTCACTTTCTTCCTTTTTTCCCCATTCTCTCCCTTATTCTCTTTTTCTTTCTCATTCTTTCTGTCTCTTATTCTTTCTTTCATTCTCTGTTTCTTTCTAAAGTGACTACATTCTCTTGGGAGGCACAAATAACCTTTATGTTTTGTTTATTGCTTCTGAAGCATTTTGTATGAAGCAAGCTCATAATCTAAATAAGTATCTTGCAGATGGTCTTTTTGACCCCCTGTGAGTCTAGCAGTTTTCCTGGTTTTGGAACAGGATTGGGCCCCCAAAATGGATTTCAGTACTGACTGCCTAGACTGCCTGAAAGCAAGCAAGAAAAGAAAGACTAATCAATCTATTTATTTGCCTAAAACTTTTACATCAAAAAACAGCTGATGAACTGATTAACTTGAACAGTTTCTGAACTGATGACTTCATGAAGAGAACGTGAAAACTCAAGAAGCTGATACTAACAATTTTCTAAAAAGGCATTGCTTGATAGTACTGATATATGTTTCTTTGTAGCATCCAGAAAATTATATTTGACTGCTGCTATTTGGTAAGAACTAACAGTGCACTTCCTGCTGTTTGAGAGGCAAATGAAAATTCAGGGCCTCCTACCAGGATCCTGTTTCTTATTTCTGAAAAGCTAACTATGCTTTAATTGTGGTTTAGAAGTTAATGTTATTTCAGAATTGTCTTCTTAATTCCCATAATTCCTATTCTGCAGATGTGGTAAATCACCCTCTTTGCTATATTGCCCATGACTCTCCTTGTTACCATCTGCTAAGGGTCCAAAATCTCTTAAGAGCTCACTACTAATTTCAACTTCCTTTTCTTTTTTTTTTTTTTCTTGGGGGTGTGTGTGTGTGTGAGAGAGAGGGGGGAAACCACAACAGAAAACAACCCATCTGTATTGCTACTGAACAATTTACCCTGCTGTAATGAAGAACTCCTTTCAGCAATATAAACCAATACTTCTGTTTAGGTCAGCCAAGAGGAATTGCAATTTCTTGGGTGCATCCTATACCCTTCTCTTCTTTCCAAGGGAAAACATAGTTTTCACCAGGCAAGCTGATACTCTGGTAGGCAAGCAAAACACGTGGTATTTGAAAAATTAAAGCTGTCTTTAGTAAAAGCCTCTTTTCAAATGTAACCATTCTTTCTCTACTAGCCAACTGTATATATGTAGTATTAAAGTGTTCAGAAAATAGTATTTAAAAGTATTATGAAAACAGTAATTTTCTAAAAAGTGCTTTCACTGTAAATCCTACCCATTTTTCATTACTTTTTCTACTAGCTATGCACAGCGTAGTTAGTAATTGGACTGTTTTAGTTATCCCTGTAAATTTTTAAAAGTATTTAGCTTAAATGATAGACTTGAAACTGGTTCGTAATAATGTCATCGCTGTTGCAACACAATCAATTTTTAACAAAAACTCAGCTTTCTAAACTACGAATAGACAGTTCTACAGGTAATAAGTACATCTAGCAACATCCAATAGGGAAGACTTAAAGTGAAGAGCCCGGAGCTCCCTCCCCAGCTCCATGGTAGGCTGTTGTGAGCCTAGTTTTTGTCGTCTTTGAAATGGATACAGCTGTACTCACTTCAACTCATTTGGAAATGGTGTCTGAAAGTGCAGAGCAGAATGAGAGTGGAAGAGTTTGAGGAGGGCCTGGACGGACAGATATTTTATACCATCTTTTTGAAAGCCTCAACACACACACACACACACACACACACACACACACACACACTTACTTTTTATCATGAACAACTCTTATGAAGTATTTGCTGGTTTCTTCTGCAGATACTAGTAACCCACTAAATGAGTTGAGTGTTTATACGCAGTAGTTAAAAAGCACTGAAGCTGTTGGCAGTGCCTGCATTGAAGACAAAATATGACGAAAGGATTTGCGCTGTGCTTAGTGAGCTGGAGCAGACCTGCATCACACTTATTTCCCATCCAAAAGTGCTACTGTCCGACACTGTGACATGTTTACAGGGACAGTTCTCTCTTTTCTGTGCTGAGGAGCAAGCTGAATCAAGTCTGCCACTCTTCTGTTATATATTGTTATTATTATTATAACAGTGTGACTGACTGTCAAATCTCGGGAAATTATATAGAGCTAGTTTTATACTTAAAAATAGAACTGATGAGGGTGGGGGAAGAGCACATTCATAGATCTGTCTTTTTATTCTTTGCCAAGCAGTCCCACTCTCAGGCAGATTTTGCAAAAAGCTCACCATATGGGAAGATGAGAGCTTGGGAAAACCTGACCCTGAGTTCCTTCAAAAATGTCGTCTTCTGGGATGGTAAACAGTGTGATTAAATTGCATAACTAATTGGATAATTTATTCTGTGGTCCTAATGTGTTTATTCTTCCCGCATATAATCATTTGAGTCGGTACTGAGGTCCATTCAATCAACAGGTTACTCTTCAAGCTTTTTTAGTCGGTTTGGAGCCCCTGCAGATGCATCAGGCAGAGCTTCCCTGCAGACCGGAGCCACAGGGACTCCAAGACTTTGCCCTCTTCTGCACTGAACTCGTCTCTTCCTTTTTGGTAAATCAGACCACAGTGCATCATGGAGCTTGTAAGTCCATATTGTGCTGCTCCGTATGGAATTATCATCATGCAGGGAGGACCCTGTGCTGTCTGCTGTGGAAATGTTTGCAGTGGCCGAGGTCTGGGGCAGTGAAAACCTATATGGTAATCACTACTTGGAATGGCAAAAAGGATTTCTGTGGCTAGCTGTAGGTATAATTGATTTGGACTCTTTGCAGTACCATGCAGGTGAATCCATTTCAGTGAGTGCTTACTTGTATTTTAAATGAATGAGTTTTTAGCAAACTAATCTCTCATCATATGGTCCAGTTTGAGTCCCTATATATACTCCATGTAAAATTATATTTAAAAGTAATATGAAAGATTATGCTAAAAAAAAGGGTGAGGGAAAATTAGGGACTTTATTAGATGAGGAAATACAGTTCACAGCCTCTCATACAATGTGGTTGAACCTGCTTGATTCAACTTAGCTTACAAATTGACTTGCTAGCCCAATGGAAGCTACTGTATTTACTAACTTGTCTATTTTTTTCAAGAACAAACTAAACTGTGAACATTTTCTTCCCATCTGTGTTCATCCACATTTGAATTTGCAGTAGGTCACGTTTTGTTTGTCATGGTGAGCTTCTAGAGGTTTAGCTGGGAGGAACAAAATGTTGATAGTTTATTTGAATTCTAGAACTTTTTTGTGCTTCAGAACTGATCTGGAAATCTTGCAAGGGGAACCCTTCTTCTGAACATTTAATGTGCCTCATGATGGAAAAAAACAATCTTTTGTAGTCATATTTTAATGCTTCTGTAGAGGTAGTTTCAGAAATTAAAGCACAGTGCAGCAAATGCTAAATATAGACCTAAGTAAAATGGCTGGTAGTTTTTATTTTGCACAGCTCAGTTTCTTATCTCTGTGCAAGGACTAGTTTACTTAAATTGAAATATATAAGCTCAAGGATAAATAACACATTATAGTGTTATAGGAAATATTACAGTTTGATTAAGTTCTGCTTACTTTCAGGGTTTTAGATCTTTGTGACTATTTTAGAGTTCTGTTATAGTCAGCTTTCGGAGGTGATACATGATCTTCAAACAGAAGTGAAAGACAAGTAATATTTGCATGCCTTTAAAGATACTTTATTACAACTGTCTGCTTCCTTTTCATTTCTTTCTCATTTTTCTGTTCTATTTCTTAACTGTAGTGGCTATGCTAAGTAAAGATCATGTTGTGGTGATTGCTGGTGGTGCATTCCAGCAGGGCCACAGTCATGAAAGGCTCATGTAATGAAAGCTCAGAGAGAACTAAATGGTCAAAGTATAGAGCATATTTTACAGTAATGTCCTATATTAACCAGAAAATTGGAATTAGGATTCTTCAATTTAATTTTAACTGATGTAACCAGATATCCTTATTTAAGACATAAGAATGGTAAATGGATGCATTAACGGGTGCAATTCTTAAACCACGGGATTCCTAAAGTAGTGGGACAGTCCACAAAATTTAAGCAGCAATACTTAAACTTTTATGCTTCTTTTATATATGTACATTTAAAGTAACATGCTCATTTACAAGTTCAATTTCTTGTTGTTTTCTCTGTGACCAAAGATCAAGTTGCATGTTTACTAAATCGCTTCTGATATAAATTTGTCACTCAAGCAATGTGTTATAAGTAGAGCACTAGAGAAAGTGCTTACAGCTAAGTCAGAGTCTCAAAGTAACTTTTAATAAACATTCTTGCCTGTGTTTATTTTAAGTCAAAAGCAAAACAGTCTAAGGGTACTGTGATGGAATCATAGTATATCAATACTAGCCTTGAGGACCTGTGAAACAAATCTCATGGGCATTGTGGCCAGTGCAAATTAGTACAGTCCACCTTTTGCATTTTGGTAATTTTCTACCTTTTTTGGTGACCTGGATTTGTGTAAAAAAGTGTATGCTAATGTATAGGTTTATCAGTTTAATGTCAGAATGCTGTTAAAATAGCAATGGATGGGAAGCTCAAAGTAGAAGGAAATCGTGCTTTGCAGCCTCAGGCATAACAAAAGCAGAGGCTGTTCTGTAAGGCTCCTGTTCTCCACACCGGGAAGTTCCCAGGAGTGGGTTGCTTCTGAGACATCTGCAAGTGGCGTGCTGTGTGGGCTTAAAAATGTCCTTTTAAACTGGATTTTATTCTACCGGCGTAGAATACCCAGTCATTTCAGGCATGAACCTCTTACTGTTGAGAGAAAATGAAATATTATAATACAGATGCATTATTATAGCGTAGAGTACCAAATTATTGTAGAATCAGTGTCAGTGATTATTGTAGAATCAAAGTCAATGTACAAAGAAATGGGGTGGAGGGGGGCTTCACAAAGTTAATCATATTTATAGTTAAAGCATGAAATAAAGTTTTCCATCTGACTATTACGTATACGCGTATGATGGCACTGAGCTGACTAAACCGAGCGGTGGCATAGTGCTTTCCCTTTACTGAAATTTCATCCCTTTGCAGTAATACTGGGTTTGGCTCAAACACAAGTGGCCAGACATTTTTTGACTGGTAATATTTGTAGGTTTTATTTCTGACTTGGAGTAAACAAACTCCGTATTTCAGGCTATAAGACAGTGATGGGCATTTGGAAGAAATTTGTATTTGCAGGTATTCATATAATGTTGCCTTGCTGGTTAGTTGTGCTCTATTATGTTTGGCCTTCCTGTATAGAATCAGTTGTAATTTTAAATTCTGTATTTCTCTAAAGTTACAGAATTCAGTGGGGGTGCTTGTTGCAAAAGGAAAACTCCTTTTGGATTTACTCCTTTCAGCACAGAGGTGGGGATGGAGCAGGGAAGCATGCTCTGATCCTTCGTTTCAGTGACTGAATACAAGGGACATGTTTTTTGATTAGCCTTTAAAGCAGGTAGGTTTTAAACAGATCAAGCAAAATGCTGTTTTGTGCTTCTAATATGGCAGTTACTTCACATTTGTGGTGGAGTTTAATCTACATAAAGCAGCTTAGAAAATCTGCAAATCATCAAATAGCAATATTGTCCATTGCTTTATCCTTCTACGCTCATTTACCTACGTATAACAGGAAGTCAGGCAAGACTGCCTTGAAGTAAATGTCAACTGTAAAAACTCAGTCGTTGCCGGTGGCAGTTGGATTGAAAACCTGGCCTGCAGCACTGCTGAAGCGTCTTATGCTTTAGCATAAGCTAAAGCACAGAAAAGTAAATACAAAAAAGTTTAGTATTTTGATAATCCCAAATTGAAAGGGTTTTGGTATAGACATTTTGAAACAGAATTGTGCCTGCCTGGTCTGATGACTGGTAGTACAGTTATCTCATGGCTTTATTTTCTTCATTTTGCTGGTCTTGCTCTCCGAAGAATACCAAAGAATACTATCAAGCACCAAATTATCATTTTTGATTAGTTATTATCAAAGATGCCTCTTTACCACAACAGGTCTCAAATACGACCTTGACTGGATTCTCCAGCATCAGAATGGATGCAGAGTATCACCAAGAGGTCTCAATCCCCCTCTCAAGAGGATTTACAATCTGTTATTTCTTTTTGTCTTAGACCTGCTGGAAAAAAAGGATGGGTACTCCTAAAATCAGGCAGTCTGTTCATAGGAAGAGGAGGTGACTAGGGTAGGTTCAAGAACAAGAGAACAGTGGAGATTGTAAAAAAAGTCATGCAACAGGAGGAGGAGAAATATGTTTTTTAATGTATTTTGTCTAAATTTTATGTCCTGAAAGGAAGTTGGATATGTTAGTGAGTCCCACCGGGACTAGGGGAAGAGGCTGGCTGCTCTGGCACAGGCAGTCTGCTCTTGAACCTGCCTGAGCCTGCAGTTTTTGAATATTCTCTCCATCCCCTCCTAAGATCCTTATATTTCCCCTTCTTGCTCACTGCCTTTTGGAGAAGAGGCGATGGAGATGAGGGAAGGTGGAATAGCAGAATTAAAAAAATTCCCCTTGAGAAAAACACATCTGGGAAATTCCTGGTGGTTTTTACAAGTTATTGGTTAGTTGCCACTGGATTCCCCACCCGAGGTGTGTTCTTCCTCTGGCATCAGTTAGTGACTGTGGGATTATTATTTTAAATCTCTTATTTTAGAATCATATGACAAAAAAAAAAGTGTTTGTCCTGCCCCCCAGTAATGAACCACGTAAAATCCCTGAGTCCCAAGAGTTTTCTGGCAATGACATAAACTAAAACATTTTCATCTCAGGTGAAAATCTGATTCTGAAACCCGTAATGTTAAGAAGAATCTGAAATTTTAGGAGGCTTGTAATAAACTATAGCTATGATAACAATAAGCTTCTTGGCTTTATTCTGCCTCACGGTTTAAGCTGTTACTGAAAGAGCAGCGCAAAGCAGATTCAAATCCATCTCAGTTTGTGTTTCTTTGTGAAAAACATGCTTTCTAATTTGCTTGTAGAAAAAGGCAAAAATAAAAGCACCGCATACACCATGTTATTTGATGATGCCTGCTTTGCAGATATCAGCTGACACAGTTTATTGTTAATGCTATACAGTGCGTGCAATGTACTTTTAGTGGAACATTTCAGTCTTTCATAGACCAACCTGCCACCGCCAGCAGGGTTCAACTTATTAGGTAAGCTAAGCTGTTGTTAGTTACAGTCCCACCCAATGAAGTTTAACATGTCGCTTTGTAAGATACATAGCTGGTTTTTGGCAAAGCAGGAGAAATTTTTCTAAGGCTTCTTAAAGGTTGCTTAGACTTTGCTAGGACACAGTGTTCAACTGAAGAAGTTGTGGGTGGAGGAAAATGATTTCTGTACCTAGTGAAATAAACCAATAACTGAAAATCTGTGATTTTAATTTCCAAGTCATTTACAAGATGTGTTTGCAGAAATGCTGCTGTTGCTTTTTGATAGAATGCATACATGTTTGATGTCTTAATTACGTAGTGGAAAGAGTCTGCATTTTCCTAGAACAATGTTAGCTATTTAGAATTAGTTGTTTTTTGTTTTTAATAATCTTTTAATTCTATTAAATGTGAAAGCAAGTATGTAGAACAAATATTGAACACAGTTTTGCCTTTAATCAAAGAAAAAATGCTACTTTCAGAGGTTACGTTTCTGCTTAATTCCATTTACAGCATTATGTTTTTAGTCAGGGAAAAAAAAAAAGTGATTTCTGAGAGCTAGATCACAAATTCTTGGGTAAGATGTGCTGCAATTGACATTAATGGGACAGCATCTGCTTCGTACCAACGCTTAAGCTATTACTTTCTATTGTTGTCTTTCTTTGTTGATTCTGCCAAGAGGGTGGAGTTTGTGTCATGAGGGAAGAGGAGGGGAAAAGGCTTTTCAGACAATAGGAACTTGAGTCCATTCATTGTCTGGAGCATCACATTTCACAATAATTATGCTGGGATGCAGGCTGTTTCCACTTAGTGTTGATTTATGTGTAGGGTTACAAGTTTTCCCTTGTACCACACTGCCACTTTCTATGGGTATCCTGAACTTCATATCGCTCTGAAGTGGGGCAGTATTGGAACACAGATCGCCATGCTCCTAACTCTTACCAACCCAAGGGATTTAAAAGGTGATAAGCTAGTGCAAGTGGTCTTAGTGCAAGCATGCACCATTAGGTGCAGACACACAAATGCAGGTAACGTGGACCAGACCCAGCAGTACCCATCCGCTCTGCTCAGCTGGGCCCTGTAGCAGGGAGAACATCATAGACTTGTTACAAAGGGGGGCCTTGCGATGGCCTCAGGGCCCACTGCATTTCCAAGCTGAGATCCATGTAAAGGAAGTGCTTGCTTCAGCAGCAACAAATAGCACAAACTCGTCTTTGCAGGAGCTCCAATCCAGCTAGCACAGTTTTATTAAGAGGTTTTTGAGAACCTAAGACAAATTCTGCTGCCTGTCTAGAACGTGTGCACAGGCAGACTGCAGATGTAAAACATTTCTGGAAACTAAATAAAGCATTAGCAAGCTAAATTTATTAATAGAGTGAAGCTACCGACTTCAGTTTGGCCCAATTTCCAGGCAGATACTTGAGGTTATTTGCTTTACTACTTACATTCAGTTGCTATAAACGTAACTTAAAATCCAATCAAAACAATTAAGGTGTCTCAGGTTTGGTTATCTGACTGCTTAGCTTTAAGTACCTTTTTTTTTTTCTTTTTGCTCTGAGCAGTAACGCTGTAAAAGCACAGAAAGCACAGATAGACAGGCTCAGACACCCCGGAAGACATGAAGCTGCTGAGTCAACCTCCCCCTGCAAGCAGTGTAACGGAAGTGATTCAGCCAGACTAACTGGTTGTGTTCTGCCACCCTGATCTCCTCCTTTTTATTTGCTTTTTTCCTCTGCAGTATTGTTCATGAGTAGACGAGATACACAGGAAACTGTAAAGCTTCCATGAACGGCAGTGCCAAGATACGTAACAACACTGCAATGACATACAGTAGGAGACGAAAGAACCATTATCACACGGTTTCCAGGCACGCACCTTTCTGGTGTCACGATACGCCACTGGATTCTTGTAGCTGCACAATAGGGCAGCGTCACAAACTCCAGAGTTCTGCGCTGATGGGGGAATTTTTCAACTCACCTGATGCTAGATGCCTTCCCCTTCTTGATACTCCGCTTCCTCACAGGTCACTGTGTTCCCTTCTGAGTATGCTAACTACATGCGCTGATCCAAAGTTTAGCAAACTCAACAAAACAGCAGGCAGGTCCTTTAAAGAGGTCTTGAAGTAAGCTGTTTACGTGTTTCTGGTCTTGAGAGCTGTGCAAGGTACCCCAGCTTTTATTTTCCCTTCTTACATTCAGGTTTACCTGCCATGCTCTCGCTTACATTCTTCAGTATTGAAGTTGGCTTCTGGGCTGAAAGGCTGCATGTTTTCAGTGTGAGGTTATCAGCGATAACTTAGTCTCTCACATTGTGGTGTCTCGAAAGTGCTGCCAACCTTCCGTCATGCAGAGGACCTCTAGAAGCATTCTGAAGGTTCTGATGGGATCTTCTGGGGCAGACAAGCACCACTTTTAGCATTACTTTTTTTTTTTTTTTTAAATTCAGTATTTACTAACTTTTCGAAGCCTGTTTCTACAGGTCTACCTCGAAAGTGTCTAGTGATAGTTACACTCCATAGGTAAAACGAGCTGGTGAGGAATGCATGCCATGTCAGGTCTTTACTGAGTACATACGGACTTTATGTGGATAAGAAAGAGGATAAAATAACAATATGCAAGCACTTCTACGTGCTCATTCCAGTGTTTCTAAGGCCTCTCTTTTACTGAGTACATTATGAATACCTAGCTAGGCATAAATAAAATATGACTTGTGCCGAAATCTTAACACATAATTTCCCAAAGAGATAAAAGCTATTCTGTGATAATCTGCTACTATTAAAAATGCATTGGGTCAGCAGGAAGTATTTGAACACAGATTTTATTTATTGATTGCGGACATTTCCACATGAACGGCTCCTGTTTCACCTCACCTCTCTAAGCTGTCATGTCCATCGTACTATGCATTGTCGTCTAAAGCCTTGTTTTTCTTATCTTGGTAGTAGTGGGTTTGGCAATTTTGGGATGGTCGCACTAAAGTCAGAAGCTGTCCAAGTATTTTCTCCTTCACTTTATGATTTGTTGGACAATATGGATTGCTGAAAGGTTCAGAAGGTAGTTTACAATGGGGACCACTCGGATCCAGTTGCAAGCCGACAACAGTAATATGAATGCTGCTATTGCAGAATTCTCTCTCGAAGTATTTGGAGCAGACTCAATGCAGCTTGGGTTGGAAGCCTTTTACTGTTTTTGAATTATTGCTGACAGGAGTATTTTGATTCCAGTCCTGTGGCTTAAACTTCATTGTGACACTTAGAATCTTGCGCTGGAATTGATCGTTTAAATAAAAGTTGTGATTCTTCTTTCTTTTCACTTCTTTTTTTTCCTACGAAGATAAGAAAGTGCAGGAAAACTGCAATTCTATTACAAACTCCAGTGAGTCTGCACGTGTTGGCTTTGGGTACTTTAAATGGCGTAATTCTGGAGCATTCCGCTGTTCTTTACCAATGATCTTGGTACCGAATTCACTTCAGCCATCACAGAGGATGGCTATACGGGGGATTCAGAGGAAGATTCACCTGCCAGCTTCCCCGCCGGGCAGCGCACAGCAGCTGCACCGCACAGGCCCCTCTGCAGCAGCGGGCACAGCGGTGCCCGGGGCAGGCGGGGCTGTGACCCCCGCGCTCCCGTTCTGCCGCTCCCCTCTTCCTCCGCCACGGCTGCATCCCTTCGCCCCTCTGTTTCCAGATTACATTTACGTGCCGTCGCTAACTGGCCCTGCATTTGCCTGCCTGGACCCGAGCTTCAGCGGGCAAGAACGGGCGCTGGGAACGCTCGTGTCCCAGATCTGCGTTCGCGGGAGCGGGCGACCGAGGAAGTTTCCCAATCGAGGCGAGCGGGAGCGCCCTTCGCGGCGGGCAGCGGCCGGGAGCGCCCGGCTCCCAGCTCCCGAGCCGCCCCCGCGGCCCCCGCCGGGCCTGCCCGGGGCGAGA
>VXAL01011245.1:101774-160211 GCA_013399475.1 Chauna torquata
CCGCTCCGCTCCGCTCCGGCAGCGCGGCTGGGCCCTCGAGGGCCGTTTCGGCGCCTCTTGGTGCTTGCTGAGCTGGGACGTGCAGCGCAGGATAAAAGCTGGGTTTACCTACGTAATCCGCTTCCGTCGGTTTGGCGGGTTTTTTTTTGTTTGTTTGTTTTTGCTTGTTTTGTTAGTATGCTCTTGGACGGAGGATCTAAGCAGACTCGTTTCCTTTCATGCTTTTTGTTTTTAAATTATTTAGACTGCAGCAAATTCCGGTTGTCGAGGAGACTGAGTCCTGTTTTTTTGCACCACTTTTCTATCCGTTTCTGGACTAATTAGAGTCTGTTTCCTGCGGTTTGGCAGGGGGAAGTTTAAATTCGATGTCTGCAGTTAGGTTCTCGCAGGGAAGCCAGCCTGTCGCCTCCAGATGGGGTGACTCTCGACCAGCAAGGCTGTCAAGACTGGCATCTCTTCAGTAGCAGAGTAAAAGAGGTGAATTGATTGCAGAGTGATATAACCATTACTTTTGCATAGGTAAGATGAGGAACAAAGGTTTTTTTTTTTTTTTTTTTTTGGATGCTTTTTTTCAGGATTTAAGGACTAGATTCACCTGGCAGAGTTCCTGCACATATTTTGTGATTTTTGACTTACTGAAGTAACAGATCACAGTGGAGGTCTGTGGATTGCCTCTACAGTTGCAAGTGCAAAGTGGTGCTATAGACGTAATTCTTTTTCTTCAGAAATTTGGATTCATGTTTTAATTTTGGTATTGCAAAATATGACAGCGTAGTGTGTATATGGTTGGTTGACATGTTTAAATGGAAGGATTGTTTTGTTTTCAATTGACAGAGTTTTTCTTGCAAATACAAGAGCTGCTAAGACATTCTCAGCAGCTGCCTGACTCTGCAAATGGTCTACTGTTCATTCCCTATGATGTGAAAGAAGGCATTGTTCCTTTTTTCTTTACTACTGTTATTAATTTCTATGTGTAACACGTTTGCGTTGCTGAAGTGTTGTGGATTTTTTTTAATGCTTCCTGTAAAAGAATGAAGTTGCATTATCTTTATGCTGCAGCTTGTGAAGACACTGGGTATTCTGAACTGTTTGCACAGATTTCAGTTACTTTGATAGAAACTGCAGGAATTCAGTGTTTCAATTCTCATTTGTCTTTGGGGCAGGAATATTAGAAGGCTATATCACGTACGTGTGCTGGTTGTTCCATTCGCTAGCTTCAGACTGCTACAAAGACTGTTGATGTTCATTTTTACATTTGCTTCAGAAGACTTTGGATTGGGTCATTCATTAGTTTGTCTTCCCTTGTTTTGTTTGGCGTCAAATAAAGTGTTTTAATGCAGCGCTTCAGATCAGTAAGTTACTGGATGAATGTTTTCCTTCCGTTCGTTTGTCAGAATTCTCAGAAGTGGCTGTGAGATTCAAGAATGTATTTTGCTTATTGCTTTTCTTTACTCCCCATCCCTCCTTTCTTTTGAATACTCAGAGTTAACGTGAAGTTCAAAATATATGTTTATATATAAAGCTAGGTAAAAGAAATAATGTAAAGTAGCAAAACTTCTGTAGATAAACCTCCAGTTTGTGATAAGATAGACTAACAGAAGGCAGTGGTTGATTAGAAAGCAAGTGCATAAAGATGAAGTTTAACCTTGAGATACAAGGTCTGCATTAGAGTTTCCAACATAGTAGTCCTTTCCTTCATCAGTTGAGTTTTGAAACAGTTGACAAGCTGTTTTTGTGAGGTTCCTGTAACTCCTGTAAAGAAGTGGAAGTTAATTAGCTCCATACAGGTATTGTAATGAAGGGGTGGTGGCTGCTAAGATCCTGTGCTTTTACATTATTGACAGGTTAGGTTTATTTATTTGTTCATGTTTGGAGAGAAGCTGTGGGAGAAGCATTTTGTCAACAGAACAGTAGTGTCCTACTAGGATGCAGGAGCTTAAGCATTTGTTTTTGAAGCTGAAGGAATTCTTCTTCTGATGTTTTAATTCTTTAACAGCAACTCCTTAATAAGAACTCTGGTTATGTAGTCTTTTCAATGTTGGTGTGGGAGCGTAACAGTTAAGGACTATGTTTCTTTGTTAAACTGTGTTTATTACTGAAAAGCATTATATTTTGCTAGTTGTATGTTAGTCATCCATGGATATGGGTATTTAGGAGTTCTGTTTTTGTTGAAAGTCTTACAGTTCACTTATAAAGCTAGGTGCTTACTGAAGAATTCTGTAACTAGTTATTTAGGGTAATTATCAAATTTTCAGTAAAAGATGTGAATTAATTCTGATTTTTTTCTTAAAATGTAGCAGGCAAGGTCACTTGGAGTATTTTGTTCTTGGCTTTCACTTGTCACTTCCAAATTTTTCTTTTCAGAGAATGTACTCCTATTACACGGAAAAGCAAGATGTTCAGTCTTGTTTGCACACCTCTGAGATTTTTTTTAGATTGGTGCTTGTCATTTAACCAGTGGGTTTAATGACAAATTTTGCTGCCCGTACAAAATAAATTCACACTTACACTCTTAGTCCTTGTCCTGACAAATGAAATCACTATTTTTGGAACGTATATGATTGACCTTGTCTTTCAGTCTTCTTGTAAACGCTTAACTGTTCATGAAGACCCTGCAGCATAGTTTATCCTTCAGTAAAGACAAATGTTATCTACCGCGCTGCAGGAATTTGAATAACTGCAGTGAAGGACAGGCAGGGCTTCAAGCCCTCTACGTACTCATCGAGATGATCCTTTGAAGTGTGCAGTTGGTTAATAAGTTGTTTAAGACCGTGAAGGTGTACATCTAGACATGTTGCTTCTCTGGGGGATGCAGTCATTCAGTTAGGCTGCGTGTGTTCAAAAGACGCCTATGGAAAGTGAAATACACAAGCTTTAGAATGAAAAAACAAGTACTTACTGCTTTCAGTAAACTGCACCGCCTTCAGTCAGACTTCCTTCCACTGACCGGTACTGCCAGTAGCTGGGCATTGAAATTTGGTGGCAGTAGCTGTTTCGATGACAAAAGTAAGAAGTGACGAAGTGCTTGAAGCAAGACACTCAAAAGGATGTGACTGACGCTGTCAAACAGCCACCCGTGGCCCTCTGCTCCTGGAGCCCTGGCGACGGGATTTGTTCTAAGGCAAATCCCAGGGGCTGACGAGTCTTTCTTTACCCTCTTTGGCAGCGGGTTTGACACGTGCGAGTCTGACGCCTTGCGTGACACGTTGTTTAATGATGTCACAATCGAAATGTCATCAGCAATAAGGTCACGGCGCATTATGAGGCCCGCGGGGCGCTGCCTCTTGGGCACCATGGGGTTCGCAGGCAGCTTCAGGACACAGCGGCGGGGAGGGGGGACTCCTCTTCCAACCTTGGGGTGGTGTAGGGGGACAGAAATCTGGTGGTTTCCTGTCTGTAACGAGTTTCATTGGTCTGTTAGGAACCTGCAGCTGAAGATGTGACATGGCTCAGGACATCCGAGAAGGCAGGTTTGTCTTTGCAGGCTAGGCAAGGCGGTAAATGGTGTCACTGAGGGTAGGCTTCAAATCGTTAACCAGTTATAAGCATATATATGTACATATGTATATAGTATGTTGTAAAGTTGGTTACCTGGGCTTAAAAATGTAGTGTTCTGGCTGCAAGACTGGGTGGTAGAATGGCCTTGGCTATCTTGCACAGGTCATGTCAATGTGAAATGACATTCTGTGTGTGAATGGTGGTGAATAGGAGTTGCATCCCTTCAAAACAACGCATTCTTTTTTCCTTCCCTCCAGGCAATTCACTTTTATGGAGCTAGTATCAGCTCTTTTAATGTGTACAAAACATGAATGTCTTAACTGCTCAGCTGCAAAGAAAGCAATAGATTTTCAAACTGTAAAGATGTAAGAACATATTATATGGGGTTGTTCTTAGGGGTTAGCAATAGTTCTAATCTCTCCTATGTTAAATGTATGTTAAATGTTTACCGAAATATTGGCGTTTGGTTTCACACCACAAAAGGACAATTCTGTCCTTTTAAAACTTTTAATTAAGGAAGCAGTAATTCATTTAATGATTTTGAGAAGAATGCATTAATTTTAAACAGTTGTACGGAATGAGTAAATAGTAAAAGGCAGCCAGAGCCATCATGTCTGTGCTATGGGATGGAGGTGAAGGAAGTGCTAGCTGGGATAACAGCACCTGTAGTTTCTCCACTGAACACCTAGGATTTATGTCCACCTAATATTCCTTGTTACAGTTCCATGCTAAGATTTTGGCAGCAGGCATTTAAGGACTGTTCAAGGACCCATGCCTTTCAAAGTATGGACAGGTTGCCAAATCCAGTAACCATACGTGGTGGTAAGAATACTGGAAAGCCTCCTATGACTTGAGATTGTAGCAGGAGATGATCATCTGCCTTTGTTGGAAGCAAAGCCTGTTTTTTGTAGACAGGTTATTTAAGGAAAAGGGGGGTGGCACTATAGAACAGTACCAACTGCTCTGCCTTACGTGTTCTTTGGATGCTTGTTTTTGTCATATAACTTGCCTGTGTTTAATGGTAGGAGAGTTAAAGTAATTCAATTCCTGTGCTTAGTTGCTTTTTGGCTGAAAAAGTGCTGACTTGGTTGTAGCTGTTAGTCAGATGCCCAAATGTGTCCTGAAATCGTACACTGACAGTAAAGCAGTCTCACTGTGGCTGTAATTAGCTTTAAAACATGTTTAGTGTATTTAGTATGTGATTCAAAAAGTGGCTTTCTAATTGACTTCTGGAGGGGATTCGCCTTGTCTGGCTGCCAGCTGCCCACCCAGCCACTCTCTTGCTCCCCCCCTGATAGGACCGGGGAGAAAATAGATGGAATGGCTCGCGGGTCAGGATGAGGACGAGGAGATCACTTACCAACTACAGTCATGGGCAAAACAGGCTGTGTGGGGGCAAATGAATTTAATTTATTGCCAGTTAAAATAAATGTGTGTAGTGTGAAACAAAGACAGAAAAACACACACAAAAACACCACCAAAAAACCCTGTACTCTCCCCCCCAACCCTCTTCTCCCAGGCTTGGCTTCACTCCTGACAACCCCCTGACTATCCCGACCAGCACGGGGGGATTTGTGGCAGCGGGGTTGCGGTCAGTCCAGTGTAGTTGGTCTCTGCTGCTCCTTCCTCCTCTCACTTCTCCTGTGCTCCAGTGTGGGTCCCTCTCATGGGCTGCAGTCCTTTGGGAGAACCTGCTCCAGCGTGGTCCTCTCTGTGAGCTGCAGGGCGGATTTCTGCACCGACGTGGTCCTCTCTGCAGGCTGCAGCGGCATATCTGCTCCAGCGCCTGGAGCACCTCCTCCCTGACCTTGGTGTCTGCAAGGCTGTTTCTCACACTTCCTTTTGTCACTCATCACTCCTGGGAAGTGTTTTACCTTTTCTTACACGTGCTTCCCTGAGGTGCCACCAGCTCGACTGAAGGGCTCAGCTGTCCCCGGCAGCGGGAGAGCCAGCAGATGCCGGCTGTGTCTGGTGTGAAGCAGCCGCTGGCCTCTCCTCAGGCCCCCGCTGCCAGCACCTTGACGCCCACACCTGGTACAGCTTGTGGAGAGGAAAGCCTTCTCAAATCTCTCTTTTGGTCGACCTGGAATAGTGCTGTTTGTAGCCCTGAAGTTTATTCCTGCCGGCACTGAGGGAGGGTAGTGGAAGGGACACTGAAGTCTGCTAAGATTCTGGTTTCTGTCCTAGTCTCCCGAGTTCCGTGCTGTCTGGAGGACGCTGGGGAGCTGCACGATGCGGTGCATGGGAGACTCACGTCAGCTCCAGAGGCACAGGGGTGGATGGCTAGAGAAGAGAAGGTGTAATAGAGAATAATTTGTGTAAATATGTTCACAAGTATGCCTAGGCTTATATTAGTCCTGACTCTTCTCTCGTTCCCCCTGAAACTGCTGAGTCCCGTGGAATTGCCCGTGAGTCTGCTGCTTTTCTCTGGGCAGCGTGCTCCGCAACATCTGGCTTTGTTGCCTGGGCTTAGCGTGCTGTTGATTGCACAGCTATACTCAAGTGACCTATTTCTCCACAACCAGCCACGCTGCGAGTGGCACTGCATCCTTCTGTTCTGATTCCCCAGTGACCTTTGCTGTTTTTTGAGAATCGAATGGCCACTGTAAAAGGAGGCGGTAACACAAATAAAAGGAGGGGGGCAAGTGCTGAGAATTTTTTATTTACTTTCAAGGTATAATAGTTCCTGAAATTTGGAAGATGTGACAGATAGGCACCTTCTTTGCCTGACATGTGGTGTATGTGTGTGAATTGCAGGGTATGATTTCGTTTTACAGCTAAAAGGATCTAGCGGGTAGTTGTTCCTACCCTTCTCAAGGGGCCAGCTCTGGCGCTTGTTCAACCTTCTGGCAGGCTAATCTGGGGAGCTGGAGAATACTAATGGTAAATAAATGGTAAAAGGGGGGATTTACAGTTGCCTGACTTCCCTGTGAGCCATTGCAGCAGAAGGTGTCTGTGTTGGTGTCAGGCGGGTGCAGGTGCAGAATACCTGATGTCAAATGGGGTAGCTGTTAAGTCAGCTAACAGTGGAAAAATCTCCTAGCGCAGTCTTGCTTCACCCCTGCAGTACTGCTGATGACATCAGGAAGTATATACTTAATCCTCAGACTTACTGTGAAGGCCAAGGAAGATTGAGAGAGGATCAGGAAAAAGTGACATTAATTGTACTGGACATTGTAGCTTCTGCCTATTAGTGGATTCACATTCAGGTTGAAACTTGCCCAGAAGAATGGGTGATGACTGAAGAGGCAGTAGGAGACTGTCTCTGTTTCGCTGAGGGAGGACAGTGTGGTAGTGTCAAGGAAAAGTCATGCTGCCTCTTTATGGATTAAAACACCTGAAACAGGCTTACAAATGATGCTTTTCAGACTTTCAACTTCGTAATATGTTAAGAGACTCCTGGTGTAGTATTCAGGCAAGAAACATTCTGGAATCATCCTGGAGTCAGAGCTGAGATTCCTTATAAGGTAACCGTATGTTTTTAATGTCTGCTTTACTCCTTTTGCGGCATAGTTTCCAGATGGTGTGTAAAGCTGCAACTTCTTCAAAAGTTTCAGGATAAATAAGGCGCTTTAAAAGTCTGTTTCTTTAAAAGATGGTATCTTCTCTCCTGAATGCCTAATCTACAGCAAAGCTATTTGCATGTGTTCACAATTTTGAACCTTTTGAGACATTCTTATATTTGGGAACTAAAGCATGTAAAAATGCTTTGCATAAAAGTTCAGTGACTTGTACTGATCAAAGGCTGGAAGTGGGACTGTAGTGACCTAGCTAGAAATGCTAAAAGGCATTGATGATACCATTACTTAGAACTTTAGCAATTTTGCTAAAGACTGCGGGAAAACACAGCCAACAGTTGTGATCTTAATGCCCTTCTGTTCACTTTGTCATCTTAAATGGCAAATTGGTTGAACAGGGGCTCTTGTGTGGTAGAATTATCGTAATGAAAGGTGTTACATCAAAGGTGACTGTAGTTTTGAAGATGGAAACATAAATAACCATTTTTGGCTGGAAGTATCCTATGTACAGTTAAGTCATATAGATGATGAAAGTTTTTTTAAGCTACTGTGCTTTCTTTTTAAATTGGAGAGTTGAATATTGGAATAGGTATGAGTGGAAGGAAGAGTTTTTAAACAGAAACTAAGCTTAGAGAGAAGTTGTGCTGTGTGACATAAGCACTGAAAGCTAGTAAGGTCAGTCTCCTAATGACTTACAGGAAGTCGGAATTTCACCCTTTTAACTCAAATGTAGGAACTCCCGTGCATGTTGTGCATGCTTCTAATCAGCATGTACTAAAAATATAGCCTGAAGGCTCTGTTTGTCTCTGGTACATCCATATTAAAGTAGATTCTGCTGTGTGTCTAATGCACATTAGACTTTGAAGAAAGATGGAAAAATGCTATCATTATGATTTAGCAAACCGGTTCAGTGAAATTATTTTTATTTTTGGACTCTGTCTTTACCATTTATTTGAGTGTCAAGGATATCTTTAGATCTGATTGCAAGGAGAATAGAGAAATTATGCTCTTTTTTGGGGGGGGGGAGAAACTTGTAGACTCCTTTATTTGATCCATTTTGCTAAGTGTAGGAACCGTATAAAACCATCTAATTTTTTTTTTTTGACTCATTGTAGCAGCTGTGATTACTTCACTTTTCCCCATGCATAGGGGAGATGGAATTAGTTCTTTAGAGGGAGGACAAAGGTAGTTCTGGAAGAAAAGTGTTGAAACAGCAAAGAATTCAGAGGAAAACTTATGTGATTTTGGTTCTGAATACCAATAAAATATGGCTGAACTCCAAGAGAGGCTTAAACATAGGTGATAATTTGCAATCATTGGCTTTTTTTTTTTTTTTTTTTTTTTTTTAAGATAGGAAAAGGATTTAGCTGCTCATCTACAGCACACAGCCTTTTGATAGACTCTAGGAACTGACCGGGTGTCCTGAGGGCTTGCTGTTCAAATTTTAATACAAACTTTAAGCATAACAATGTGTTTATTTCCCTAGACATTCCCCTCTTCATATTGTGATAAACTTACCAAGTTTAAAAGGTAGGCTTTCTGTCTGCTAATACTACATGGAAGTGAATGGAAGCTAAGAACGTCATTTTGTGTTTCTGTGGGGTGAATAGTGCATTGAGTCCAAAGACAAAGAGGCAAGCCAGCATAGCAGGCATGAGGTAATGTATGTAGTCTGTGTGCCAAACTTGAAATAAGAAACATCTGCAGCTTGTATTTTGAAGTTCTGTTTTATGCAAATAGACTCTATCTGGAAGAAGAAAACTCACGGGAGAGCTATCAACAGTTGGAGTGAATTCTCAGTCTTGCCCCTGTCAGTGATGAAATGGAAACAACCCCCTTGCTCTCCTGACAACGGTAGGAGTTTCATCATTGGGTTGATATTAAATAAATGCAGCTAACAAAGTGCTTTACGAATTGAGTCCTTGTTCTACCTAGTTTCTAGGCTAGAAATCAGCGAAGCTGAGTCTATTATTACACAATGTCAATGTAAGGATTTTGCTACGTTTTTAGCTAGCAAAGTGCTGTGTTGAGCACAGCTTTCTGCTAGCTGAACAGATTTTGTCCTCTATAGTGAAGCCTGCAGAAATTTGTGCCGATCTTGCTCCAGTTTAGAGTCTGCCTTAATATGCGATTTGGCAGTAGGGTTATTTGGCCAGGCAATTTGGCCTGGTGATGAGCTAGTTGCTGTTGGGCATTGAAGTGTTCCTGTACATGCCTGCTCCCTGTTGGCACTGCTTCTAGTATGGCCCCTTTCTGAGGCAGCTTAGGAAGTCAGATTAGTAGAGAGCCTTGTTTGTGTGTGGGGACAGTTTTCTTCCTGAATCGCTTGCTGTGGGGGCTGCCCTGGTAGAGCTTCTGCTAGGGAAGCAACAGTAAATCCGTGGCTGGGAAGGGTGACCAGCCCTTGCGTAGCAGCTAACCACTACGTCCGATTAGCTCCAATGTCAGACAGCATTCTCAGCTCAAACCCATTTTTGTTGGTGGAACAAGCTAGCCAGCTGGTCTTTTCAGGGGAGAGACATGGGCACCTCTTGCTTTCCGTTCACTCAAGTGTGTGTGGGTTTGATGACTGGTTGTGTCACAATCTACTTAAAATGTAGCTCTCTTAGGAAATTGCAGTATGAACATATATTCCTTAAAATACGACTCTAGTCAAGTTAGAATTGGTATTGCCAATAAGATGTATGTTTACTCTGAGGACAGGACATTGAGGATTTCCACCTTTGGGTTTCTCTCCTCTATTTTCATTTTTCTCCTCTACTATTTTTTGATGTTTTTCTCTCTCCAGTAAGTGAATTCTTTTATGGGTGATAAGTGCAGAGTACAGCTATGGGCCTTTGTGTACTGGGGTAGTATGTTATCAGGCTGTACAAGTAAAATGCAAGTAAAAAGGCCTGTTTCAACTCATGCATTCCTGTCTTTTGTTTCCTACTTCCCTCTATATATGTACATTTTTATCTTTCTTCGTGTTTGATTGTTCTATTCAGTTTCCAACTGAAAAACTAGGAGAACTCAGTTAAATAGTTTGCAAGCTCTGTCAAGAAAGCACACTAATAAGGGATGGGAGTCCTCAGGAGGAATCATATTTCAGTTACATGACATTGTAAGGCGCTTTCGAGAAACTGAAATATATAGATTCAGTAGTTAAGGCTGTCACTTCATCCCACTTTACTCTGCTTGTTCATGCACTTAGATTAAGCTGTGTCATCCACCTACTCTCAGCTGCATTTGTGAGAGAGGAGGGACTGGGACCTGCTGGCACCTCAGTTCATGCCAGCTAGTAGACCTGTGAGCTTGCACCACCTCCAGGGTGTTGTGCAGAGGGTCTTGACACTGTCATCTGGCCATCTTCCCTGAAAACGTTAGAAATCCTTTCTTACCAGACCACTGCTCATCTTAAACGCAGGATTTTAGAAGAGAAGAGGTTGTATTGTAGACCTGTAACTTGTTTTGGGCATTTGTATTAATAAAAGATGCAGTTCATTTTGCAGAAGGATCATAGAGACGAAGTGCATGCCAGATTTTCTATGATTATTTTCAGGAATATTTATTTGTTCATATAAACTTTCTTTTTGTCTGTATCTGCAAGGAACACTTACATGCATGGCTCCTTTTACTGTGTTGGGGTATTGGATTGAACGAATCCAGTTTATCTGCTGCTTCATCTTTGATTGAAGGAGGCTGCTGTTGAATTATTATAAGACTATCAACTTTCTTTTTAGAATATATAAATGAGTTAAAGTACAACATCTGCTCTGGTGTCTACTTTTTGGATAGGGTTTTCTTGTATTTTAAGTTCCCCTGCCCCCTTTTCCTTTTCTCGCTCTTTGTGTCATCTTTCCAGCATTGGAAAAAAATAGAATATTTATTGGCAAAGAATTGTCATGCACAAAAACACGCACTGAAGTGAGGTTTTCTTTAGTTTTTCAACAATAACGATCTTGCAGCTGTGATGAGTAAACATAAACATTTTCCAGCTGAAGTAAATTTTTTGTTTTAAACTTCCATCTGCACCTTTTATTCCTACAATCCAGCAAGCAGTTCACTGAGAGTCCCTTTGAGGTGTTGTTTGTAGACTTTACCTTTTGAGAAGATGTGTGGTTACTTCTCGATGCGGGACAGGGAGAGACACAAAAGAGGGACTATGAAACCTGGAGGGATTCACCAAGAGGGGGTGAAGGGGAAACTGCAGCTGGGGTAACCTCAGCAATGCCGGGGGGCTGCGTGAGCAGGTCTGGGGGAGCTGGGATGGAGAAGGTTGACTTCCTTCAAAATATTACTGTGTAAACTTCTTCCAGCATAAGTAATAGGGTGCTGGTGTTCCCCCAACCGCATAAATTCCGTGTTAGTGGTGTGTCGTAGTCAGGTGCAGAACTTGACGGCAGTGTAATGGGAGCGTCATTTTTATTTCTGTCTTTTTTTCTTAACAACTTTGTGTTTGGTACCAGGCTGTTTTTTAAAAGATTTTTTTTTTCCCTTTTGGAAGATTGTCCTTTTTGGATGAAAATTCTTTAGATTGGAGAAGGAGATGTCTGTAAGCATTCTTGGTGACAGTGTGTTGGTGTCTTCTGTCATGACTAGATGTCACAGACTTTGTACTCTCTTTGGATGATCTCTGGATTATTTTGTATATAAAAAACCTAAAATTGTAAGACTGCGTGTGGAAAAATGATCTAGCATCTTGTCTTGGAGGTGGGCTGTGCATTGGTTAACATATTACAGGACTGTTTTGGTGTCCGTAGCTGTTCACACGGTCAGGTAAATTTTTCATTAACTTGCAAGTAAAGCTGTTGATGATGAGGGTGAACTTGTTGACTTTGGCTGATTGGTCTGAAATGCTGACTCAGGCCTCAAAAGAGCTTCAGGCAGGCTCTAATGTCATCATGATGTGAAATATTATTGTACGGACTGGTCACATCCATGATGACTAGAATGAGCTTTGCATTGTTGTCGGTTTTTAATAGCACTGTAGTAAAATCTCCCTTTCAGGATGCTTTGGTTGTATAAACTTACACTGGCTGTCACTGGTGATTCGCTTCTGGTCACAATCTATGTCAGAGTCATGGCGTGGAATAGAAAAATTGGTAGCCTTCAGTAAGGATGCATCTGCTGTGAAACCCAGTTAAGTCTTCTGCTGTTGCTTTTTGTTCTGCATCTAGGTAGAGTAACAATATCATAGCTGTCACTTAAAATAAGCCTTTGTACCTTCAAGGGTGCTAGAGGTATTTTAGGAACCAAATATAAAGATGGTGGTGCTATTATTTTGTATGTGTAGATCATGTGGTATCTGTGCATGCCACTGAAGTTAGGAGCGGTACTGATCCAGAATTAACTAGCTGCTTTCCTGCCAGCAGTAGCTGACAGCATTCTGTAATACATAGAAAAAGATGTATGTTTTTGTGGAGTGAAATTTCAACAAGTGCTGTCCTTTAATAAATAGTCTATTTCCTGCACTTTATATACTTTGTTAACTGATCTGTTTTAAATGCCTTGGCTGGAGATGCAGCACCATGTCAGTATATTTAAGCTGCCAAATTCAAGGATGCGGTCAACTGCTTGTATAAACAAGGCTCCTTTTCAGATTTGTTTGGGATCTTGGATGTAGTTTATTTGTCATGTTGCTCAAAATTCTGGCCAGGTGGGATGCCACTTTTTACTTCTTTCTCTTGTATTAAATTCTGTGAAAGGTAGACTTTCCTGACGCAGTAAGCAATGCTCATGGTCAAACAATTATATACAGTCTAGCAACACATGTACCTGTTAGAAATTTTGGCTTGCTCCTCTTGCCCCACTGTGTATTTTGAGCAGATGCACACGAGCTGGTGATTGGCGTGTTTGAGATTACAGCAGCAGGGTAAAGCAGGTGTGCTAACTGAGCAGTGAGGGCAATCTTGTGCATCTTTCCCCTCTTAAGCTTGGTTTGTTTAGTGTGGGCTGTCTGCTGCGTGGGGGATCATATATTTACAGAGAGCCGTTGAAAAGGAGATGGGGAGCATCAAATGGGGTGCATAGCAATTGGTGGTTCTTCAGGACTTTGCTCTGAAAGTCTGTTTCAAATAGTGAAACTAGTAAATTTTTTTTTTTTTAAATAATGACTTGGGCTAATGGGGTCTATAAGGTCTTATTTTCTCGGTTATATTTCCTTATTGAAGCTTGCATAATTACCTTCCCTCAGTGATTGGGGAGGGGGGGGTTAATCTGTCTGGCATTTTGAGTTGGGTGTCCTTAACTTACTGTTGGGACTTCTTAATGAGTGTATTTCTACTATCTTGCTGTTTTGTTTTTTTTTTTTTGGCCACTTATGAGACTGGGTTCAATTAGCTTTGAAAAGCTCTTTTTCATATAGACAGTTTATTTTTGTAGTGGTCGACTATTGTGCAGAATCACTGCTAGGTCAGCAAGGTAAAGCAATGATGCAGGTGCACCATGAAATTGTGAAAAGTTTAGACCCCTGGAACATCACTAGTTATCTTTTAAAAAAAAAAAAAAAAAAGCAACAGGTTTAATGTCAGGACTTGTGTGGTGGGCTAAGAGAAGGTGTTACTTGAGTTGTCCAAGCTCAAGCGTCATCTCTTGGCATGCCTAAAATAGGGGAACGGTATGTGCTTTTCAATCTATTCAAATTTTAAAACTATTCTCTTTCTTGGGACCTGCTCCTTTTAAATGCAGAGGCTGCTCCTAAACAGTAAAAGCTCAGTGAGTGAGAAGGCGGGACTGATCAGCCCCCTCCCAGCACCTTTCCATGCCTCTGCAGACAGCTGCGAACGAAGGGCTCAATCCCAGTGGTGGCACCATGGGTGGTGCGCTCCTGCTGTGAGCAGCCAGCGGGGCATTGCAGCGAAGAGACCCTTCTGCAGTCCGAGCACGGTGCAGAGACTTGAGTCCTTCCCTGCAGAGCCAGGTGGGATCTGGCAGGCCTGTGCTGAGCCAAAGGTAATAAACCCGTGCTGGACTCGTGCTGATCTGTGTGTTGTTATGCGTGTGTACCAGCACTTAGCTCTTCACGACCGCTAGCTCAAGAAATAGTCTTTGTGAGTTAACTTGGAAATGCTCTGCTGCCCCTGGGTGCAAAGGTGCCCCAGAAAGTGGTGTGCTCCTTCCCTGCTGTGCTGACTGGTCCCACTGGGCCGTGCTTCAGCATCACACCTGGGGCTTGGTGCGTCTATAAGCTGTGTGCGTGTAGGTGTAAGATTGATAAGAGATTATAATAGGGTGTTTTAGGATGCTTTTTATTTCTTCAACTTACAATAACTAGAGAGATCCCAATGGGAATGACTGTCTACCCCCTAGTATGTTAGCAGTTTTTGTAGGGGTCTAGCTGCAGTGTACTGTTCCATCTTTTGGGATATGTTGCAGCATGGGAGATGTTCATGAGGTGTTAGGGGAATTTTCTTTGCACTGAAGGTGGTTAAATGCTGGAACAGGTTGTCCAGAGAGATTGTGGCATCTGTCCGTGGAGGTGTTCAGGACTGTGCTGGATGTGGCCTTGAGCAGTCTGATCTAATTAGCCTTGGTTTGAACAAGGAGTTGGACTACGTGACCTCTGAACATCCTTTTCTACCTACACTGTTCTGTCCTTCTGTGCTATTTTAAGCTTTTATTAGTCAAAGGAATAATTTTATTACTCTGTCCCTTGTGAGGGTCTGTGTACAGATGGTTTTAGGTCCAAATACTGAACATCTGTCTAACCAAGAGGTCGAAAGAGTTTGACAGTTAATGTTGTGTTGATTTAATGTGCAGTGGTGTAGCATTATCTGCTGCATTTCTCTTAACACTTGCTTAATGCCATGAAAGCTGAAATTCCACCAAAGAAGTGTATTGTGGAGAAGAACATAAATGGTAATGAAACTCAATTTCCTCTTCTATAAATGTATTTTAAATGTCTCCTAAATCAGAACTGCCTCAGGCTTAATTAGCTTGGGCTCCCATAAGTCAACTTGACTCTTGCTGGAATAGCTAGATGCAGCTTGAAAGTATGAAGTGGAACTCTTGCAGAGAGTAGAGCTATTTAGAGAGAGGGAGAGAGGGACTATAGCCCCGGAAGCAGCCAGAGTGTTTAGTGAAAGATGTGCTGGGTGGTAGGAGAGGAAGAAGTGTCCCAATTTTGCACTAGCTGTATGTGAAGCTACCACGCTGCAGTGTGTTTGATGATGACACAAAGAGCATGGCAGAAGAAGAATGGCACCTGGAGTGGCACTGCTGGGGTCTTGGCTGGGACCTCTTCACAGGCTGTGACTGATGAGCCACGGATGTGGGCCTTCATGTCTGCTTCCTCTGGTTTTAGGTTCAGCTACCTGACCCTTGGGCTTGAAAGCTACTCCATGGAATAATTAAAAGTTAAGAGGCTTTGGAGAGGAAAGGCAAAAAATTTGAGGAAGAGATGAAAATACACTGTGCAAGGCATGGGTAAAATAGATCGGAGGGGAAGGAAAACTGAGTGAGATACTGCAGACAGGGGAAAAAAGATAGGAAAATGTGTTAAAGGAAAGAAGAGGCAGTGACCTCAATAGGGAATGAAGTTGAAACGAATGAGAGGTGGACAGGAAGATCTAAAACCTCCAAGAACCTACTTGCAGGAAGTAGGCTTAGATGTCGTGTTACAGTTAAATGCAGTATGCAGTAAGGAAGTGCAGATGTATTCCTCAGTTCCCAGGTGGCTTGGTGAGCAGCTGTTATCGCTCTGGCTAGTAGGTTTAGTGATTTGGCTGCTAAATGGGGAGTATGTACATGTTGATACCTTTATAGATAAATGTGTGTGTGTGGGTTGTTTATATATGTCTATATATCCATTTTTACATCCTTCTCTAAACTACTTAATTTACTGTGAAACAAGTACAGCTGGAATTAGAAATGAGCTGCAGATGCCACTGCAGAGGTAAATTGCTCTTACAACTTTGGATGGACACTGCTGAAAATGTTTAAATGACCTAAAAATATCCACATGTACCCTAAGAGACATTGTATGTGAACTGATACTTCTTCATGAGTCATTTCCTGCTGAAAGTGTTATGCAAAGCTTACTGCTAGAGGGGGTGTATGTGTGTGATTATATATAAAATCAAGTGCAGGCTGTGCTTATCTCCAGGGTTCTTTATATGCCTCTGCTGATTTGGAGTGCAGATAGGGCAGTCGGTATTCTGCCTATAAACGATGCTCAGGTTTAGATACTGGTTGTTGGAAGTTGTGATGGTCCTCTGGGGTTGTACTCTGTGCTGTATTTTCACTTGAGAATGACTATAAAGTAGGCCACATATTCTCAAAAATTCCTTGAACAAAGGAACTATTTGCTGCTCTGAATTGTGCTTTAAAATTTGACCTTTTAACCATTACTAAAAAGAAAAAAAGAAAGTGAGCAAAGTGAAACAAACCCTAGATGGATAGATGTCTCACAAAGCCAGCTTGTGTGCAGCAGCTATGTGTGTGCTCGAGTTGGTAGTCCATCTTGTGATAACTGATAACTTTTGATAACACTGAAACATAAATACCAGTGTTAACTACTTCATTGCAGGCTTTATTTTATCACCTCGGTCATATGGGTTTATTACAGTTGGAAATGACTGTATTTCGACAGCAAAATCTTCAACTGGTTTCTGTTGTTGAAACAGCTTTCTTTCTCTGCTTGTAGTTAAATGCTTGCAATGCAAAATCCTGCTATGAGTTGAGAATCAGTTCTAGGATAGGAAGTACTTGATAAGTATCTTGGTGAAGTTAGTGCAAGAACAGTTCAAGGACCATGTTTTCAAGAAGTAAAAATGTATTTAGTGGAATTTCTTGGGAAGACTGCAGCTAGATAAAGAATCTTAATTAAAAAAAAAACAACAAAAAACAACCAACTAAAACAACAACAACAACAACAAAAAAACATTGGCACGGAACCTGTTTCAGACCTGAACTATGAAATATAGGGCTCAGTTTTCATCTTGACCGGTATTTTGTTGTTGACTTCTGTACTGTATCTGTAATGACAGACTTCTGGCTTCCTTCTTTATAGGCTCAGATTATTCCTCAGTGGGATGGTTACCTGGTACTGAATCCCTGTGGCAGTCCGCAACCATTGCATCAAGCAGTCAAAGCAATCCTGTCAGAAGACACAGTATAGCTTCCGACAGCGGGGACACTGGGATTGGTACCTCCTGTTCTGATAGTGTGGAAGGTGAGTTGACACTGTTAAGTTCTGGACGTTTCTGGTAGAGAAACAATCCAAAATGTTTTAAAGGTATGTTTTCTAAAATAATGGTGCTTTTCCAAAGCTGTTGAGAGCATGCAGTTCTATATTTTACTGGCTGGATGAAATCATTATTTTGGTGAGGTTTAATTAATGTACTTCTGCATGAGTTGTATACATTAACGTGCATCTCTGCCACAAAGCCTGTACTCGTGTTCCATCTTTTGATAGTTGTGGTTATGAGAGATGCCAGATTTAAACAGTGAAATAATATCCTGTACAACAGCACTTGGTAAACAACTGGTAAAAACAGAAAAAAGACATTTAGGGAATTGCAGAAAGGGCAGTGCTTTCTGATGTTTACTGTGTGCTTCAGCAGAGAAGGCTTACTCATTCGGGCTGGGAGGAAAATGGGGTGGTTGTCTTCTCGTTTCTTACTTCTGTTAGGATATATGTTTACACTTTATTGCATGGCATTTGACACATAGTCAAAGATCTTTGAGGCATATCAACAATATTTAAAGATTGTCAAAACTCAATTTGGACTAAATCATGATTACTCAGTTGCTTTTGTCGGGGGGAGGGGGGATTCAGCCTTTAAGGTAGCAGCATCTCCATAGTATTGCCACCCTCTCCATGACATGTGGCAGTGGGAGCACGAAATAAGACTGAATGAGAAAGAGACTAGGAAGTAGTAAGGCTTGAGGTTGCCTTCTTGCGAAGCCTTATATCCCAGTAAGATTTTCAAGAGTAAGCTTGCATGAAAATGAGGCTGTAGTGTACTCCTCTCCAGCACCTTTCTATGTCTTTTTGTCTTTTTTTTTTAAAGGGGGTGGGAGGGAAGCTTGGCAGCTGAAATGAGGAAGAACAGGGAGAATTAGTAGAACTGAAGTAAGGGATGCTGTATTATCGTAAGAGGCAGAAGTCTCTACAGGAGGGCTGCATGTTCTTGAAGAGAGGTCTGAATGCTGCACTGTTAAGTCTGTTAGTCTTTGCAGATGAGGGAATCCTTTCCCCCCTCTTCTTGTTGCATCTGTCAGTTGGAAAGGAGCTCTGTAGGAGCCTCATTACAACTTTCTTTTCACATACTTTTATTTTTAAACCCTTATTGGGTTTGGCAGAATGAAGTTTTTACTCATGCTCAAGTTCTTTGGTGTAAAATTCAAATATTAAAAGGTTATTAATGCAGAAGTCTTGCTGCTTTTTTTTTTCTTTTCATTTTTGTTGGGAATGTCGGGGGGGGATAAAGCTCTCTCGTGCACACTATATATGTATTTACAAGCTGACTCACCCAAATATTGCAGAATAGTATTTTAAGATGCAGTATTTGAATTAAAACCACGCTTGCTTTTTTTTTTTTTTTNTTTTAAATCTTTTTTTCCCTTCCCTCTGCTATTCTCTCTTGAGGGCTTCCCCATTTGAGGGGTGGGAGGAAGGAGAGGAAATGAAACAGCACCTTTTCATCAGATGTTCTCCTGGCTGAAGAGAACAGAACAACTGTTCTTGGACGGGGGTGGGTGGGAAGAGGGATGACACACTAATGCAATCACAAGTTTGGTAGTCATTTGTTACCATTTAACTAATAACTCTGTCCGTTTGCATGCTTTCTGTAGAGCATTGCTATGAGCTGCATTTGGAGTTTCTCAACAGAATGTAAAGAGGGAAAAATGGAAACAACTAGTTCATGAAGTTTGTGCATCTGGCAGTACTTTGACAATGGTCAATTTTTCTGTATCTTTGATATTATCAGTTTCCTGCCGCCTTCTTTGAGAAACTTTAAGTAGTAGAAAATAAAATGTTAAAGGAGAAAAGAGGGCAACATAAACGTAAAGTGAAAGTTAATGGAAGGAGTGTATGAGAGGTTTGGATATTGGATATATGCACATTTTTTAGAGGAAGGTGCTGTTGCCTAAGATACCTAGTTGTCTGCATCTCAAGCTGCTCCCTCCCCACATCCACAAAAAGAAAAGAATATTGTTGTGATCTGTGGCACTGCCTGGCCAGACTGGTAATTGCAGGCTTGATGCTGGCCATCTGCTGTCAATGTGGTGCTTGGGAAGAAGCCCGTGGGGATTTTGCAGAGGGGAATTTTTTTCACAAGTCAGCAAATCATTACAATTTTTAATAAGGCTCAGAGAATGAAATGTGGCCTTGCTATTTCCTTTCTCCTATGCCTACTGAAAATCAAAAACTTAATTTCAGAATTGACACTAACATCTTTAATTATGGAAATTGCAGGTGAATTAATTTGTGCAGATGTGTAGTTACTTGGAAATCTACTGGTGCAGGGATTGGAGCTCAAATGCATTTAAAATCTGTTTTTACTGTTTTTTCTTGCATCTTAAAAATCCCTTCAGATTCATCTACTTAGTCATACTTTATTTCAGGAGCATTCGTTCTTTTTGAAAGTGCAGGGTTTAAAAAAATAGTGCAAAGTGGCTCTTGTATTCTGCTCAAACCTCTGTGGTTTGGGGGAGAGATGGGTTTTGACAAAGGAAAGAGGAAGAGAAATCTTCTGTGATAAAATTTATTCCATTGGTTGTTTTTGTTATGTTGTGCAAAGGTAGGAAAGTTAGGAAGTGAAATGACTAGCTGAGTTTTATTGAAGTTGAGCAATGTTGGTGTGGGCTGGGGGAAGCTGAGAAATTAAATAAATAAATGTGGGGTTGTTATTTTTGGTAGAATAGTCCTAAATTTCTAATTCAATGTGCTCTTAATTTAAGGATTAACGTAAAAAAGGTGTTTTGTCTTTGTGTAAATGGCAGGTAGTGTGGTGTTTTGTTTTGTTTCCTGTCAGTAAGTGATTCTGGATTCAGATCAGCTTTTGAGTGGGGGGGGGGGAACAGATGTATTCTGTATGGAGCAGGAGGTAGAGATTTTGGTACCATCTTTTCCAGGTCCTTTCCTTTCTAAACTTTTCTCTACTTGAACGCAAAATGTTATTACTGTTTTCGTCTTATCCTGTGCAAGTCTGACTGAATAGTTTACTCTTGGACATTGAATGCAGCTGGTCTTCAGAAAAATCTGATGTTCTCTGTTAAGAAAGATAGTGGAAGTGAAATGTAGAGCCCTCTGAAACTGTTGAAAAAAATCCTTCATTTCTGGTAGAGTAAGGGGTTGTGTTCAGGAAGAATTGTGTGGAAGAAAAGGTTTTAATTGGTGGCTAACAGTTGATCAGCTATCAGTGAAGCCAGTCTGAACCATCTTACTGTGTTTTTCGTTGTCACTGGCAACTCGAATCAGCAGACAACATTTCTGGCTTATGCTGCTAGTGACAAAAGATAGCTCCCAACATCAAACATCTAGCAGCTATGCTATGTGTAGGTCTTCAGATACAGGTTGTCTCTTAAACTTCAGACCAAAAGTGCTTTTTTTGCAGTTTGCAATGTCTTAGGAAGAAGGTGTGGGATACTGTATGGAAATGTGCCATGCATTCATGAAACACGGTGTTTCCTATTTTCCATTAGCAGTAACGCCATTGATACAGTTTTTAATAGCCATTGTGACACATACGCAAGTCATCCATCAGTCTCTGCATAAACATTCTTTGAATACTATTTACATAGGAAACGTGAAGTCTACATTTTAAGCGTTTTTGAGGCTGTTTTTATTTGGCTTATGTAATTGGAGAATCAAGGTCTTATCAGAAATTAAATGGACTGTAAACCTCAGCAGAGCTCTTTCCTCTGTGCACTTTGAGTTTTGCCTTTTGGACAGGAGGGATAAGAACTAGATGTGGCGAGGTACAGGGCACACTGCTCTTGCAGGCCAAAACATTTTCCTCCATTAGATAAACTTGCTGTGCAGTGAAAACATCCTTATAAAGCAGATCATCTCTCTCTCTTTTTATTAAATAAGAACCTTGACCTGCCATTTTTGGTTGCAAGTGAATAAGTATAAAATTCATAAAAAGTTGCTTTCCTGAAAGAGAGAGAGGATACAGAAGAGCAGAGCTATAGCTGTTTCACTGTGGAGTTGATACTCTGCTAGTTAAACTTGTTTTTAATAAATCTGGTAGAAATGTTGATACAAGATGGATGGGTAATTGTCTCTTTTCAGTTAGAAATCTGAATAAGCATGGTCTGTTCACGCTTTATAACATTGTTCCATAGTTATATAGAGAGGTTGTCTTTGGGAGACGAGTTTCACAAATGGTGGTTTGGGGAGTATCCTGGTTTAGATGCAGCATGCTTGATGCATTGTCAGTGCATTTTGTATAGGCAGGGCTTCTCTGGAATACTTAAATGATAGAATAAGAACTTGTTTTAATGTTATGAGGCCCAGAGGAGCCTCTTGTCTGTCATTTTTACTGACTGTTACCTTGCTAACTGATCAAAAAATTAATTAGTTCAATTAAATTGAATTGTTTCTTTATACGCCAGGGAACATGGTAAAGCCAGCTCCGAAGTTATTTAATTTTGCTATTTCAAGCCTTCTTTCAGCAGGTCCTGAGCATGGTATTCTAATGCTTTTTTTCGTTGAGGGGAAAAAAGAAAAGCTAATAAATATAGCTAGTGAATATAACTTAGTGAAAGGCAGAATTTAATTTCAGGAGGCAAAATCTAATTATGAGTAACTTAGAGAGGTTCTTGTTTGTTTAGTTTAGCATGCTGCTAGTGATAATGAGATTGAGAATGTATACAGTCAAATATTAGTTTGCACTATCTGTTTTGATGTCAGTCAGGAAGGTGCAGTAGCAGAAAGATCCGAGGTCTTGAGAGCTGGCAAGTGTGCTTCGTGTTCATTGTCTACTATGCTCAGTAGTTTTCGAAGATGATGGATTTTCAGAGAAATCCCTGAATTTATCTCAGTAGAGGCCAATCTTTAAGCATTTGGATCCTGGCAAACTGTGGTGTAAGCTTGGTGAAGTAGCTCAATTATTTGGAGGGAAGAAAATAATTAAGTTGGAGCCATTCTTCCTTTGTTTCCTTCCTCCCTACTTGCCAAGTCGCACATTCTGAAGCAGCGTCCTGCCCTCTATGAGTCATTCTTATTGTGTTACTTGGATATTATCTATCCTGACAATCAGAAACGTGCACTTCGCTTAAGGCTGTATTAAACTCTGTTCCTTGTAGAAGAGGTACTGTCATTCCTTGCTACAAGTAAAGCATCTGTATTTCTGAGAGGAATATAAATATTTAATGCTCAGAAGTTAGTTGTTTATTTTCTGAGGTTTTTTGGTAGGATTTGACTTCTGAAATAACCGAACTTTAAATTTTGTTCCAGTAACATATTTTCTGGGAGTTGATAGAAAAAGTTATGCAATTAAGTTTCCACTAAAGTCATGGGGAAATTGCCTCAAATGACCGTAGTGTACTACCTGTGTGAACCTGTGTACTCTGAATTTGAAATTGGCTTGAACTAAACTAAAGGTATTCACTAGTTCCACATGTGAATATGTTCTGCAGAGACAAATACGTGCTATGTTAACTTCATACTTTTGTGGCAGTTTCTCCGTATAAACAAGCTCATAAGTATGCACATGCTCAGTTCACCTCACGTAAAATTAATTAGCAGGATTTTTCTCCAGCTAGTGGGTGTGTTACTGCCCATTAAATTTGGTGAATTGTGCCTTCAGCTAATATCAGTACGTGATTTTTAGAAAGACTACTTCTGTTTGTTCTGATCAGAAATAACCCAGTGAATAAGTGAAGATAAATTGTGCTTATTTAGGATTTGGCAACATTTACTTTGATACTGTCCAAAATGTTATTTTTGTCATATATATTTTGGAAGTCTGTTACTTCTTGAGTTGTATCAGAATGAATGTGGGTATATACCTTTTTGGTCATTTCAGGTCAGCTGTCGTGGCTGTGCCCCTCCCAAGCTGTTGTGTACCCCAGAACTCGTTGCTGGCAGGGCAGAATGAGAAACAGAGGCTTTGATGCTGTGTAAGCACTGTTGAGCAATAGCTAAGACGTTGTACTGTGTGTGCGTGGGATTGAGTTAATTTTCTTTGTAGCAGTCCCTATGGTGCTGTGTTTTACAGTGGTGACCAAAACAGTGCTGATAACACATCAATCTCCACCCCTTATTCCGTACAGTTTTCATGATGCTCAGGTCCTACAGTATTCAATGTATTTTCATCAACCACCACCACCCCCTTCCGTGTCCTTTAGCGCACACAGATATTATTCCCTTAGTCTGTGGCCCATTCCCGTTCAAATACCCATTCAGTTCAGTTAGTCTGTGACTGACTGACTGTTACGATGTTCATTCAGGACAGGAGAAATGGTGGGTTGTGTTGGATTGTTGGGTTGCTCGGGTTGGATCACACTGTACTTGCCTGGTTCCTTTCAAGGTTCGTCCTCCATTGGGTGTAGTGTGGCATCATACAGCTATAGTGTCATACATCTGTGACATCATACAACTGAAATCATGGGTTATTTTCACCCAAGATTCAGTCTCCTTGAGATACACATTGGATTTCCGCATCTTTCTGCATTACCCGTCAAGTACGCCTAGGTCCTTGAGCAAAAGGAATTACACAGGGTGTAACCCACCCTGTCTTTACTAGCAAGTTCCTTACGCACACTACTGGGACCTTATCACCTTCCACAGTATGTAGGGGTTTTGTTTGGGCAGGGCCAGGCCTATTAGCAGATCCTCTAGGGTTAACCACTGAAGTTACTTCTGCTAAGTTTGCATCCTAGTACTTTAAGGCCACAGCAGCCATCACTCTCAATAAGGTTTTGACAGTCCATTATGTCATTTAATCTTCCTAGAGGCTGGTGTGTGACAGGGAGCCCAATCAGTGCTCCAGTGTTCCTTGGTCAGGTGTCTAGGAGCTTGTTTCAAAATTGAGCCCTGTTGTCTGATTCAGTTCTTTTTGGGGTGCCATGTTGTCACAGAACTTGTTTTTCAAGGCCCGGGATGGTGTTTTGGTTGGTGGCATGGGTCGCAGGGTATGTTTCCAACCATCTGGTAGTTAACTATGCCATTGGCAGTTGGGTGTGTGGGCCTCAACGTGACATACCTTTACAGCAGGGTTCTCTACCTGGGCAGTGATGTCTTGTACCATATAGGCTGCTATGAAGAAAATTAACTCCATCCCAACCAAGCCCAGTGCAGGTGGTGAATAAATACAGACACGAGAAGTTAAGATGCTAAATGTAGACAGTGTCCACCCAACGCATGTTGGGATGCAGATTGGTTGTGCTCTTGAAAAAAGTTGCATTAGTATGGCCTTCAGATGCTTTGGAGTTGTCCTATTTAAGTACATTGGGTCTGGAAATGTGGGCGCTTGATAATCAGAGCAGTAGCATAGCCCTCGGTTTAATTATATGCAGTCATGCACTTGCCAAACGAGAAGACTCTCTCTCCTAACCCATGCAGATAAACATCTTAATTTTTCCTTTCTTGGGATTTTTAGTTTTTTCCCTCTCTCCCTTCTGTCTCCAGTGAAAGTGAGTTCCTGCTTTACAGGAAGGAAATTCTATCTGAACAAATGGATACACTTCTTGAAAAATGAGGGTGGTCAAGCCCAGGAGGAGGTTTCCTGGACAGGTTGTGGAGGGTGTCTCCGTCCTTGAAGATGCTTGAAACCTGCCTGGACATGGTCCTGGGCAATCTGCTGTGGGTGACCCTGCATGAGCAGGGGCATTGGATTGGATGATATCCAGAGGTATCATCCTGCCTCAGCTGTTCTGTGATTCTGTGAAATTAAGTGGGGNTTTGTATTTCCATATTTACAGTGCAGCTTCTGCTACCAAAGGTGGATCTCAAAAGCTAAATCTATGTAAGCATTACAGAGAACAGGATTGCTAAGAGATGGTCATATCTCCAATCAAACTCCAATTTATAGAGTCACTTACAGAATAATACCAGGCAAGGTGAAACCTAGGGGAGTTGTTTTTAATATGTCCTGTAATCTGTATTTTTGGAGTCTGGTGGATAGCTGGCATTCTGATGGGAAAACAAGGAACATCATACAATGATCTTGTCTGTGTTTGGGTTTGTATCATGGGACCTGAGCATGCCAAGCATTATACATCTTTACTGAGAGATTTCATGGAGGACTTTGTGCTTTTCCTTGCTACTGTAAGGTCAAAGAAAGCAAAGCTCTTGGGCCTGCATTCATCGCTGCAGCTCTGTAACTCAGGGTCTCATGGTGCAAACAGGAGTGAGATATGAGATTGGTTGCAGAGAACAGCAAAAGAGAGGAACACTTTGAGCTGTAAACTACCATTGCATGAACACTGGAAACATATTGTTACTATTCAATATTTAGTGTACATATTCAAGCAGCATTTGCAGCCTTACCTGGAAAAAAAGATCACATGACTCCTCTGTAATCATTTCCACTATAGACAAAGTAGTGCTCTTAGTGGATAGCCTGTAGTCATTTGGGATGTAGGCAGTGAGTTGCTTATAGCCTCCTGCAGAGCAGAAGACCTGTTGATGCTGCCGGGAGTTCTAGTTCGGGACTTGGCAGAGA
This sequence comes from Chauna torquata, assembly GCA_013399475.1. Lineage (NCBI taxonomy): Eukaryota > Metazoa > Chordata > Aves > Anseriformes > Anhimidae > Chauna > Chauna torquata. The sequence continues at coordinate 127,393 of VXAL01011245.1, forward strand.
AGACTGGTTGTATGCCCTGTAGAAAGGTTTGTAAATCTTTTTTTTAAGTTTTATACCACTACCTATTTCTGGAGGGCTTTTTCTTTGCTTTTAGTCTTTATCCAACAGACCTGTTTCTACCTTAATGCAAGCACTGATTAAAACCCTTTTTTTTTCCTATTTCTTTTTAGTGTAAAGTCTAGTTAGTGTGTTTGTCACTCTTTATTTTAGCTGTGATTTCAGTACTGATGATAAAGAATTTTTGTCAAAACCTTTGAAGTAGAATGTAAAAGCTCCCTGTTAAGGAGAACCTTTTCCAGGGCCTCACCTGTGCTTCTGTGGTAAGTCAGATGGACTGCTTACATCAATTCTGGCACTATAAAGAGGGCAGCAATGCAAAGAACAGTTTGCAGAGACCACTCTTGGATGAAGCGTATTTACTCACTTCATCTCACTTCCTTTTTGACTGATTTCCTTCAGGTTACGGAGGGAGGGAGAGAGGCAGGGGGAGAAACTGTGACTTTTGTTTTTAAAGTGCTTTTATTTTTTTTTTCTCTTCGCTATCTTAAATGCTTCTTACCCAATCAAATTTAGAAGGAAAACTGGTGGTCCCCTGCCCCACAGTGGAAACAGGATTTAAAAACAAAAAAAATTCTCCTTTCCTTGTAAAGGGCTGAGGGAGAAGATTTTGCTATAATGATCACATTGGTGCCAGCTGCAGTCATGGAAATCTACATTGTAGAAATATAGGCAGCTACACAGAGGTCACTTCTTTGCCACTGAGAGGAAACAAGCCTTTGTTCTGGGAACTTTCTTTTAGATGTGCACTTGGCTAATTTGAATTTATGAAAACTATGAATTTAGATGATGATGGAGTTAATCCATATGTTTTACATTATATAGAGCTATATCAACAGCTATCAGGTGTCTTTTGGTTAATTACAGAGGTTTTCTTGTTTCCTTACTAGTCTTTTTTTTTTTTTTGGCATTGCATTAGAAGGTTATACACATGTATAACCAGAAATCACTGGATCGTGTAATTTGAGGTGAACAGAGGTTGCAGTAAACCTAGGAAGACAAGGGCTAAATAGCTTAAAGGATTTGTTAATCTGAAGGAATAATCTTGGTTTATTCTTTGTAATGAGCCATTTCGGTTTTAGATAATATTACAGTAATGAGAAGTTCTCCTGAATACTTTTTATTTAAATGTAGGTGTTCGTTTCTGTGATTATTGTAGTCCTTAGAAAATGTACAGAAAGTGAAATCTCATCTTTCAGCTGTGTTGAAAATAGAGTTGCATAGAAGACCCATCACTTACATGCTATGGTAAATAATTTCTATGCCATGTAGTTTTTGTTGTCCGTAGACATTTTTAAAGCTTCTGGAACTGGTGTCGATATTCTCACACCGTCACATTGCAATCTCATGGTGCTCATAAAGGTTACTTCTAGTATGTCCCCGTGGAGCCTGGAATCTGTGACATGCAGTGCTGCAGTGTAGTTTTACTGAAGTTTTGGAGACCTTGAGGATTTGTCTCGCTTTAGGTACACTTGCTTACCTATAATAACTGATTTACCCAAGTTTAAAGATTTTTAATATTTTCAGCTAGAAATGCAAATGTAAAAGTAGCACATCATTAATTTGTTGTAAATAGAGGTATTTGAGATTGAAGAAAATTGAGCAATAACCTGGTGCTAAAGTGAGTTGTTTTTTAACGCTGGGTTGTGATGGGAGAAGACAGGCTTTCTATTGGAACCATTACAGAAGCATCTGAATTTAATTCCTTTTTCTGATAGCTCATAGTTTTATTGTTCTTTGTTTTCACCAGGAGTGAGGTTTTAGGGATGAAGTGTAAGAGGAAGGTTCTTAATTCAAAATCTACTTGTGTTTAAGAGGAATCTGTATGAAATACACTGGGAGAGTGGAGATGAGAGCATCTCCCAAGTAGATGTTCCTACATCTGAAATATAGCTTTATAGCTGTGTACAAAAGATAATATTTTAGATGCTATTTTAAAATAATGTGTAAGAAGTTTGTATGTAGTCTGAAGAATAGTCTTTGTTATACAAAATGCAGAGACAAATCTTTCTTGTCCAGTTTTTGTTAACAGCATACGAACTATTAGCGGCATTCAGTAGGATGTGCGAGGTAGCACCAGTTGACCTGTTCAGAGGCTCAGCAGTTGCTAGCCGAGTTCAGAGCTGCGCTGAATTCAGAACTGGGCTGTAATGAACTTGCTGCTTAAGATTTGTTTTTTTTCTGTGGCTGTGTTGTTAAGATCAAGACAATATTGGTACTGTTAGTACTGCCAGGAAAAAAAGAAAGTAACAACAAAAGAACCTGGAAGCCCCATGTTTCCTCCTGGCTGCGGAATGGTCATTGAGATACAGTAATAAATTGCCTTTTGATTTCAGGGTGAGATTTGGGGCCTTTGTCCATTTCTCCCAGTTCCGCTTGAAAGAAACTCTTCTCTTTACTTTCTCTGCAACTTCACAATAAAAGAGCAAAAGGATGATGCTACAGATAGGAAATCTGAGTATGTTGGAATTTTAAGCCAGTTGCTAAGAAAACCCCAGGATATGTCTCAATTCAGAGAGTATTCCTTTTGCTTTGCCTTGATGACTTGGCAGTGCTTCTGAAAAAAGAATGTTTGACTTCAAAAGAGCAGATTTTAAAGGAATATATTTTTATTTGTGTAAAAAGTCTTACGTGCTGCTCTTCAAACTCATCCTGTGATGCTCTTTTAATTTTCCTTAAAATTTGGCTTAAAGTTAGATCTCTTGTCTGGATGTAAATCTTTGGAAATTCCCTCAGAAAGTAGAAGTCAGATCTCATCCTGTGGATGGCAGAATATTGGCCCTGGTGAGAGGAAACTTGTGTCTTGGTTTGGCTCAGTTTCTGTTTTTGTTGTTGGTTTTTCTTTTCTGAAACAACCTACATTGTTTCTCTTTCCTGTGAAGTCCTCAAAGAAGACCCCCTACCACACTGACAGCAAATTCTCTCAGAAAGTGACCACGTGGAGCCTTTGTGAAGGTGTGCTGTTTCATTTTAAGACCCTCTATTGGTGATAAATACCTTAATGTTTATTAACCTGCTTCTGGACTATTTTGAAATTGTTGGAGGGAAAAAGCTTCCATTAAAGATGATTTTTCCATTGCAATTTTATGTTCTTGTATAGTAGCTTTCCTGAAAAACTTACTGTAAAGTTTATGCTTCATTCTGCTTATGAAAACAAATATGTCTGTAATGAATAGCTTTTCAGTGAATATTCTAGGTTTTTCTGCAGAGAAACACTTTGAGGCAACCCTAGACAGAAGTGTTAGTTGCGTAGTTCTAAAGAGTATCTTCTGTGTATGCTTATTGGTTTTTGTTTCTGATCTTGCTAGTCAGAGATTTTAAAAACAACACAATTTAGATCTATAGATAAGAATAAAATTTTGTATATTCTTAGAGGGAGAAAGATGATCAGCAAGAAAACTAATGTATTTATTACTCTGCAAAAATTTATTCCAAGCTGATTGTCCTCTGTGTAGCTTTTTCCACACTTCTTCTAATAACGTTCCAATACAGAGTGATGATTTTCATAGAGGTGGTATATTAGGTCTTGGTTTGATAAAGGAGATTGTAGATTGGGTGTGGTTTTTTATTTTTTTAATCTCATGCAGAATAGATGTATAGTAGTTTTAAGGGAAATGAGTTTGGAGTTGTAAACTGGATGACACTGTGGTGGTGGTGGGGGATCAGACCAAAGGCCGTAGTGGTCTGTTTCTGTTGGATTAATAGGAACCTGAGTGTTCTTGTAAAAGATGCAGGAGTAAATTTTCTAATTTTAGGTCAGTATCTTCTTGTTCATTGTATGTCTAGTGTCCCTGTGAGGTTCAGGATTTGCATCCTCTTCTGTGTGCCCTTCTCCCTGCTGCTGTTCCTTCAGACGCTCAACCCTTGGAACACAAAAAAACAGTAAAAATGAAATATACTTGCCAGGTGTTAATAATTTGTTACAATTTTTTAAATATGTGTAATCCATAAATGTATCTCCTTCCTTGTTGTCCTTATATTACAGTATTTTTCTTTTTACTCACGATGACTGGATGGATTTCTATTATTATCATTGTTGTTGTTATTTTTAACCTTGTGGCATTGAACAGAAAGTTTGTAAGGATGTTGCTAACAAGTCTGAGGGAATGCAGAAGGCTTTTTCTTTCCCCGTTAACTTAATGTTCTGTAAGAAATCACTTCTCTGTTTTGAGATCACAACATAGTTCTTGAGAGTATGACTCTGGAAGGGAGGTGGAAGTGAAAAAGTTCTGCTCTTATCATGCCAAATAATAAAGTAGCTGTGACATGATGATCACCTCTTAAATGTATGTCACACCTGGCACTGAATGCCTGTGACAGATCCTACCTGAATGCTGCTTCATGTCTGCCCTGGGTCACAGGGCAGACACAAAGTTTTTGGCTGTTGGCCCTTATTTTGTCTGCTACTACTAGGAAAAGTGCGGCCAATAAATTTAACTGTCTGCCATTTATGTATATATGTTTCTGATTTTATTTATTTATTTTTTGGCCAAAACTGTGTATTGGCTTAAGTATTACCTCTTGTTTTTTAGCAAGTCTAGATGTTATAAAAGAGTGTAAAAAATAAATAATGTGTGTATATATATATACACACATACAGTTTTATTATTATATATAATGTGCAATCATATAAAATACATATACACACACAGCTATATTATATATTTATATATGTATATAAATGGATCTTGCTTTGAAGAACAAAGCATGCCTCCCTGTGTTCGAGCTGCTACTTTTAATTGTACCGGATGATTTTACTCTTGCTGTGGGTCTGTGAATCAGAAGACCGAACATCCTGTGCAGAGTTGTATGAACTCTGATAAACTTAGTGGCACATCCTCTTTCGTCAGAGTTTAGCCTATCACTGTCGAAGGCTAAAAATACCTTATGTTTAAAAACAGAACAATCTTTCCAGGCTAATTTAAACAATGATCTTTTTTGTATGAAGTGACAGGAGGTTTTCAGTTTTCCCATTTATAAATTTTACTGCAGGAGCACCTAGAGATTCAGGACAATCTCTGGGCAATGGTTACTGTTCTAGCTTATATACAAATGCTGCAAAGGAGACACTTAAAATTTAGCTGGATGAGAGATGCTTTCGGAGTAAGCTTTTCCTTTGAGAAGTGGTAGGGTTAGAAGTATTCCCTTCTTTCTCACCGCGTTAGCTATCTGTATGTGCTCATTCTTTGCTGTTGACAATGATGGCAAGATTCTAATTTTAATTAGCTGAGCTCAAAAAGTGGATTAAAAATATGTGCATGGAGGAGAAGGGAGTTAGATTCACTGGGGCCCATAATCATTAGCTGCTGTTATCCTCGAACGTCAGGTAAATCTTAATGGCTAAAAGAAGTCTCGATGAAAAATTTTTTTTAGAAAATATTAAAAATTCAAATGAGATAGGATTTTTTTTTTGTCTTCGTTTTGGCAGTAATAAACTAAGGTGTGGCAAATTCATGGTATAGATATTCAGTAAAGGGAGTGTGCAGGTAAGATTGACTAGCGTAGCATAACGATCTTTGGGTTTAACTTTTGTGTTTTGGCAGGATGCTTCAAAGCAAGAATTTTAAACATCAGCTTTTATCAGCGTGCCAAATGTGTGCGTGTAACACACACTAGTGGTTTGTGTATACCATCAAAGTTTCATTATGTAAAAGTAACTTGAATAGATAGTAATCTGTGAATTAGGATGTTTTATTTAATTTTCTGCTTTTATGTATAGGAAAGCTGTGTTGGTATACAGTGTAGCTCCATCTGAGAGGAGAGCTGCAAAAAAAAGTAAAGTTACTAACTTCAGGTCATAAAGATCAGCACCCAAAGCATGTGGTTACTGTCATGCATAGGTGAGTCTGATGTCAGATCTAAGAAGGGTTGTTCTGGATTGGAACTGAAGAGAGGGCTGTTTTTTTGGTTTGTTTCGTGTGTGGTGTTGTGTCGTTCCCCCCACCCCAGGTTCAATGGACATCAGGTCCCGGAAAGCATGGCATTTCTGTAAGTTTGCACGTTACACCAGAAAGTTTGTTCTGTTGGGCAGTACTGCTTGGGGATGAAGAACTCTTTTGCCCTACATAGACGAGGAGGAAAAAATACTCGGGAATAGACATCCCTCATGAATAAAACAACAGCACTTTTTGTGGAGGTTGCTTGTATTATTTGTGTTGTATCTGCTGTGTAATATAGCCTCCAGAAACTTCCTTAGTGAAGCTATTCATGGCTTCTGTAGGGCTGGAAGTGTGCTGTCCCTGTGACGTATGGTCTGACCATTGTCTTATGTTACTTTTTCTCTCCTTGCAACTCATCAGCGTTACCAGCGTCGGTACTCCTGTTAGCGCTTCTCATGACTACCCCATATTTTCTTTCCCAGTGGTGTTGAGGGAGAGGAGGAAGAAAACAAGTCTGACCTGAAGCAGTCTGCAAGATAGGTGTATTCAGACCTTTCCGTGAAGCTTGTCTCATCTTCTCCAGATACTCAGATTACCTTACTCCTTGATGCTGAGGGGACTGCAGTGAAGGACTTCTGTACAGCATGCTCAGCTGGACTAGCTTTACCTGGAGTTCACAATTAACACAACTGCTCCAGTTTGTTACTTTACCATTCACTGGCCATTTGTTAAAGAAAACCCATGAGAGGTTGGTTCTGGCCAGGCTTCCTGGTTTTATGGTCTTTGCCATAACTTTTCATGTTACCTACCGATGGCTCAATCCTCCCTGTAAAGCTTTAGTCTTGAGAATCATTTTTGGCTGAAAAAGAGTAATATGTGATACAGATAAGAGAAGGACCAGACCTTGATTTATACTGGTGGGATTTCTGCTTTTAGCATATCTTCATGAGATGGTGCTGGAAGACTTTTCTTCTTTTTGTGATTTTTCTCGTTTTCCTTTGTAAAATGAGGTCTGGGAGAATTGCATTGTTTTTCTAAATGTTAAGACATATCAGTAAGTGATATAATTAAACTCTTGAAGGACACGAAGGGGCAATATATATGTAGACATAATGAACGAATGGAAAAAATTGCAGATTTTGTGTGTACCCATGAGTTTCAGAACAGTTTTTCGATGGAAATTGGGATGGAATATTTTGGAAGGAGTTGAGGAATGTGAAAAATGCAAAAGCTCCTAAATACAAACTTCTGAAGTTTTAGATGAAAATGGGAAATCAGAATAGGTAGGAATATTACGAATGTATGTGAATATTTATTTCTGACGCATAACATTGTCTGGCAGAATTAATAAAACGTGACTTTCTGCCAAGAGTTCTTGTTTATGGGAATCCTTTGGGAGTTATATATTACCATGGAAGTAGTATACCTTTAATTTACTGTAAAAGTTGGAAAACATAAATTAGACCGCTGCTTAAATGAGTGGCTATAATTCCTGCTGCTGGGGTGTAGGTGTGGGACTTGATGGAGAGTGTGACAAATATGGTGGAGTTCTGTGTATCAGAGGTCCTGTATCAGACTTAGAGAAGAATGGAATTATTTTTTTTTTCCTCTGAAACTTACTGAATTTCAGGCTGGTTAAGTCATGTCATTTCTCTTTTGTATGGGCTTATACAGATATGCATGAGGAGAGCTTGTATGCATGCATGTATATAACAAAGGTACCGTACTTGGTTTTTCATCGAATCACTAACAACACTAATCTTTTTGGCCTACAATAAGTGAAAATATCAATTAAAATTTAAAAACAAAGTGCAGTACAGAAACACAGGATAAAAATTACTTTCTGCTTTTTGTTAACAAGCTGGTCTTGCGTTCAGTATTTACAACTATGTTATCGATACAGTTCTGTTGTTTCCACTGCTTTGTCATTTCAATATTGTAATTGTGCCTACTCTGCCTACAAATGCTAGCCCAAGATGTGAAAGGGAATTGAGCCATGGTTGATTTTTTACAAGTATTTTATGGAATGTGAAGCATGCTAGATCTGATTTCTCAAAAATCATTTGTGTCAACCTTTCTTCTGAAGCCGAAGTGCATTAACAGCCTTCTGCCACTTGAGTGATGGTGGGAAGATCTGTATGTAGCTTCTAGAATTGCTACCCTTTGCAGAGTTTCAGATTTCATCCTGGTAGCTTGGATGTGGGCTGAATGCCATTACAATTTGCTATGTTAGGGATTTGCTGGTACTATTAGGTAACACTAGAAAACATGCTAGATGCCGCATTGCGCAAAATGGCGCTCTTGTGTTTCTCTGGGGTGAAAGAAGACTTAAATTATTAACATAGCTAGACAAAAATTGGGTATATTTTTTGAAATACTCGTAAGTAGACAATTCAGAATCTGAGCTAGTGGTTATGGAGCTGATTCTATTTCAGAGTCAGAGAGCAGGTCCTGGTAAGCCATTTTCTCCCACACTGGCTTTTATGATATACTTTGTTCCCTGCTTGTTTTTATCAAAAAGTAAAATCTGAAATTGAGTTTAGCTTTTTAAGAGTTCTGGTTTTAATTTTTGGCATGTGCTGCACTAGTAATACCAAAAGTGAAGTGTTTCCTAATAGGTTGGAGAGCAGAGAAGCAGCAGCCTTGTATTGTTTTGCATCGGTCAAAGCACTCCTAATATGCTTGGATACCATAGTGACGAGGACTATAAATACCCAAATACGTGATCCAGCAACTGGAAATAAATTTATAAACACTAAATTCTTTCCATTATCAAAGGCAGCAATTGAAACATTCTGTGCTCTCCCACCTCTGTCTCTGTACTCACAACTGTGCACATTGGAAAACAAAATGGACATACAAACCCTCAGTCTTCTAATTAACGTGGTCTGCAGAGAGAAGGGATCACCAAATTTTTTAAAGAAAAGTTTAATTCTGCTTGCTGTTGTTCAAGCTTGTTAGTTGTTTGTAAACAGTGTACCCCTTTTATGTTTTAATACTGCATTTCATAGGAATTAGTTCTTGGAAAACTGTAAGTGTTGCAGGTAGCAGCACTTGGAACAGTTTTGCAATTCTTATGTGATATGATATGCTTGTTTAAGCATAAAAGCTGTCCTTGGTAATGCTGGAGATGCAGTGGGTACGCGGGGAGGAGCGTTGGCATTGAACCAGCATCCCGTTCAGGTGCTGGGTAATCCATCCTGGAGGAACTGAAATACCAAACTGATTTTTAGAGTGATGGTGATCAAACCCCAGAACTTTTCTGAGGAAGGATAAGTGTGTGTTTGTGTTTTCTTTTTGTTTTGAATGTTTTAGTATTTTCTTATCTTGAATGACTATCGAAATGGTCTCAGATATACAAGATGGAGTTTGGTTACAGTTCTGTTCTCTACAGGGGATCAGGTCTTTTAATGTGAGACTGTTTATGTCGTTTGTAGCAAGTGTTGTGTTTCATACCAGGGAGGATGGATTTGGTGGACCAAATGGTGCCTGACATATATATAAGTTGGCAAAGGAACTTCTGATCTTTCAGGATTAAAAACATTCTTTTAGAACTTTTATCGTAATTTGTGACGTACGTTTTCTTGCCCTTGTGATTTAGTTGGATTTGTCACTTTCATTTAATTAATGTGCTAATGGATGAAATTTTCTGAAAACATGTCAGGGCACTAAACTCTGTCCTCTCTTTGGCATAAGCAGTGGCGGAAAGCAATTAAATTTTTTTTTTTTTCTGAATTGCCAGTGAAAGAATGTAGAAGTAATAAACTGCTGTTAATTTTTTTTATTTTTTTGAAATGATTGCAAAACTGAATCTTTTGTTTAGGAAAAGCCAGGATGAAAGACCGTACTGGGCATTACACAGTTCTCTCCTAATTTGGTATCTGTTTATTTAGGCATGGTTTATAGTTAAAATCAGATCTTTCAGCTGGTCTTTTCAAAGGACACAAATGGCTTTCAGTTTTCAGAATACTTCTAAAGAAGTGACTTACAGATTCAAATGGATAATAGGCAACCACTATTATATAACTACCATGGCTTTGCAGACAGATTGCAAACAGGTGAAAAAACGCTGGTAAGCATGAAGATATGCATATATATTCTTATATCCAGGAAAAAATCAGAGTAGTAGTATTCAGATGGCAACATTTGAGTTTTTTTTTTTTCCTCTCACCTCTAAAATTGTATTTTGTAACTTCTTTGATGGTGGACATAAAAGGAAGTATAGTCTCTCTCTGGAGAGGAGGCTTGTTTTTTACACTGCAGAAATCCTCTTAAGAGTGTAAGATTTAGCTCTAAATATAGCCTCTGAATTAACACAGCTGATTTTACCAGTGTATTATTCACATTCACTCAAACTATCAACTGTCCTCTAAGAAAAGCAAAATTAAGTCCTCAGAGTGTGTGTGGGGAAGGTGGAGGTGTTGGAGGGAGGGTTGTTAATGGGCACTACAGAAATGCAAATCCCTCTTCTTTGTTTTATGCTGTAGAGAAATCAGGAATTAGAAATTGAACAACGTTCAGTTATTGTCAATCTTAGTATTGTGGCTTCACAGGAAAATACTGGAAGCTAGATTCAAAACGGTGAAAACCAGATGTTTAAGGAAAAAAGGTATAAGAAAAGTGAGATTATTCCACATCTGTTTATTATATTGTAATCCAGTTTGTAAGGTGGATTTCAATGACTTTCATACCTTCTTCTTGCCACTGTCGTTTGCAGAAACACTTCTGTTAATAGGAGGAGTGTCAAATTCTCTTGGCAATATTAAGTTTTTGGTTGCTATAGGGTAATGCTGAGAATTCCTGATGTGTGTTCTGCCCCCTCACCCCGCCATTTCCTTCTTTCTGTTCTACTTGAACGTGCTAAGTGTGCAGTATACCAGGGTAGCCGGTATTGCACAGTGTAGAGAACAGGGGGTGGAAACAGGTGAGGTTTACTGAGTGACATCAGGCAAGTTGTTGTAACCCTTTGCCTCCTGTTCTTCATATGGGAAATGAGGACAAAGATGCTTAATTTTTAAAGTATAAAAAGTGACTTCATCTTTAGGATGTAGCGTTATGCTCAAATCCAATTTAAGGTTAATCCTGTGTGACCTGAGCTGGGTTCCAGATGGTGACCTACTGGTGATGTGGGCTGTTGATTTGTTATTGAAGACCTAAAGTATCCAGGAATCTTTAAAGGAAGGAGAGAATCTTGTATAATAAATGAATGGCAAAGCTACAAAGCTTAGAATTTAAAAGTTCAGAAATAAAGAGCTAGGTTTATTTGTGCAATGTCATATTTTGCTCTTTTGTGTATTTGTTTTATGATTTTATTTTAATATCTTGCCGTTTCCTTGAACTTGGCAAGTAATTAAGTAGACTGAGACTGCTATGTCCTCAGTCGACCGATTCCTGTTGAATATGAGTTACTATTAACATATTACTCTGTTTCCGTTTGGGGACCAGCATTTGAAGGGGAGAGACTTTCCCAGTGAGTTAAATTATTCTTGAGGCAGCAGGGGGATTTTTGGGATTCCTGGGGATGATTTCTGGCCCTTGGAAGGGATTACTGCTCAATGCAGGCATTCCCAAACTGTATAAATTGCGTGTGGTAAATTCACCACTTCCAAGTGGCACAGAGTGGTGGCAGTGGCTGTGTGGTGACCTGGCCTGACCCGTGCCTGCAGCGGGGAAGGAGGGAGGTGATGGACTGAGACGTCTCGCCATGAAGCGATGCGAAGGCCGTCAGGCAGCGCGTAGCACGGCCTCGTCCTCCTGCCTCACAGGCCCCTGGCAGCCTCACTGCTGTGGCTGCTTACGGCACCTGCTTCTGCCTTGGGAAGGATTTCTTCTTCCATTGGCTTAAACGCTTGTGCACTCTTGTTGTGTAGGAGCCTCTGCGGTGTTTGGAAGGGTCACCCGTTAGGAGCTGGGGCTTGGGGTCCCACAGTGAGAATGCACAGAGGTCAGCTGGGAGGATGACAACTGCGTGTAGGGCTTAAGTGGAGGAAGTTAGTAGAGGAAATGGCATTGAGTATGAGGTTGGGAGAGAAGAGGCTGAAGATGAAGGTATGTCTCCTTTTCCACACCTGCATAGCCTGGCGTAAAGCTGAAAGGTGCTGCTCCTGTCGGAAAGAGCTGTTCTTGGTGGCCTGTGAACCAAGATAAGGGGTGTGTTGCTTAGTGGTGAGCAGAATGGGTACCAGACCAACCTGGATATGATATTTTCAAGCTAAAGACCATTTTAGAAAGAACAGATTAAATTTACAGTAACGAATGATCTTGAAAACATAGCCAGGAACTCGTCTCCTTAGAAGTTGAAAGTGAGATTTAACGTTCTAAAGTTAGTTGACATTAAGTTGTAGGCTCTCTGTTTCTGTCTGTACTTACAAATAAAATGTAAGGGCTTGCTAAACACCTTGGTCAAGAGCACCAGTTTTAACTGCATGGAATTAACAATGCTTTGTGGGAGCCCTCAGCCTCAGCTCTGGTCCTTTGAGTTGGAGGGAGTCTCTCCTTTCCATCACACATGCACCTCCGTCTCTTCATGGCTTAGGTGGGGTGGTTTTGGTGCTGAAAGGTGTCAGGTTGGCTGATGTGGGAGTGCTGGTGTTGGGGATGGGACCTGGAATAAGTTAGAGAGTCGCAATAGTATAAATAAGTTACCTCTGGAGCTTGAGAAAGTACAGCTTCTGTCTCTGTTGGTGTGGGGAAGCGGAGGGATAGGTATGTGCCCATTGCTGGATGTTCTCCTGCAGAGAGCAGAAATACCTGGGATTTTCCCTCTCTGGAGGGCCGGGCAGATTTGTTCATATGGGCCAGGTTACTCCGTTTTTTGGGCAGTCCCCCACAGGTGGGGGTGAAGAAGTAATGCCGGCAGAGGGAGTATTTGGTGGCTGTTGAGGTGAATGGTATTTGTGGCATGGATATCTTGCCGATTCAGAAAGGAAGGACAGATATATTGTGACATCTGTGGTATTTTTTTTGTCCTTTCACTGTTACTTTTAATGAAGGTTCCTAGGGGCATATTTGATTTCTGCATGTCTTCACTGTTAAGTGCTTGTTGAGGAAGGTGAAATTGGAAGCTGTAGGCGGCCTTCACAGAAAGGCAAATGCAAGTTAAAATCTAGACTTTTAAGTTAAAAAAAAAAGAAAAGAAAAAAAGTCCCTGTGGCAGTATAAGTTTTCACTCATTCTTTCATTTCAGCAAAATGAAGTTGCCTGATTATGTGACTGCTGTTCTGGAATATTGCTTTATCCTCTTATCTGAGGGGAAAAAATAGAACCTGTTAATCTAAAAATCGTTCTACTTAGTTATGTAACTGTTGCTTAAAAATAGCTCCAGATTTTTCAGAAAGAAAGATTAGATATTTTAAGGTAGAAAATCTCTTTTGTTCGGTTTCTGCTGTTTTATATAGAGCATCTAAATTTTATATATAATCTTTATTACTATTTTGTGGTGGCCAGTTGCTTGTTACTCACCATACTCCCTCAGCAGCATCCTGTAGACCAGCTCTCTGTCAGATATTGTGTACGTGCTGCAATAAAACAGCACCAAAGCTAAATGGTGAGGAGTTGGTAGGCAGAGAGGTACACGGAGAGAAGGCACAGGGGATGGGGTGTCTGTTCGTGTGGGGGGACAGGTACTGCTGTGAAAGCTAACTTTGAAAACAATTCTTCAGCAGGTTCAGAGCATTCTTTATTATGTTGTGTCTATAGACGTCACAGTTATATTTGACTGTGGGTACAGGATATTCTTGGGATAAGGAAGCAAAACAAATTAAAGAGTTTATAGTATTCTGGTAAAAACAATTAAATTCTTTTAATGTCTCCTTCTATTTAAACATGCTCAGTTTTGTCATTTAAAAAGACTTTATGTAGGTTAGGTTAGCCTTTGTAGATGAATTTAGCAGACAAATCTGGTTCAGAAACCCGGTTTTCATTTTGGATTGCCATTACAAAATTGGACCCATCGTAGTTATTTATGCCTTGTTTCCAGTGCCTGATATGGAGTAGAAACTTGCTCTTGGGCTTACCTGTTGTTTTCTTTAAACTCTTTAATGAGATAATCTGGGAAATTTCTTCTGATTCAGTAAAAAAAACCCAAAAAACAACAAAAAAACAGAACAACAACTGAAAAAAAACCACATAGTATTGTATTTGCCTGTTTTCATCACATACTTTTAATGGATCCCTGCTTCCATGTTTCTGTGTTGCTGACAGCTGGAATAATTGAGTACAGTAAGGAAAACAAAATAGTCTTGCAGTAGCAGACTCAGCTGTAATTATTTCTCTCTGCTGAATAATCTCCTGTCAAATACCTTTCACCTGCAGCTTTATGAACTATGTGGCACTTCGTTAAAGCTGTCCTTGCTGCACAGGTCTGATAGCTGACTTCATTTTGGAGTAGCAGCATGCCACCTCTATACAGTGCTTCTCTCCTTTATGTTTAAATGTTAAATCATCTTCTGTATGTGGGCTTCATGTAAATGGGCTTTTTTGACCCAGATCTGGCTCAAGAAGATATAAATTTGTTTGGAGATGTCTCTCTTTGGACTTGTGGGCTCCTCAGCTGAATATTACTAGCCTAGATATTGCTAGGCAAATTGTCACTTGACAGAAATGTTAGTAGGCAGTAGTATTTTGTATTGAGTCTTAAAATACCAGTTATGTTAAGATCCCATAAATACCCTGGCTGTGCTTAGTGTCTATGGGAAGTGTTGAGGGCTTGAGAGTTTTATTCTGTTCTCTTTTTTTCTGTTCTCTTTTCTGCCCACATGTGTATACCTAGTGCTTGTTAAAACTTTAATTTTGCTGCATTAGATCCCAGGAGTTTTACTGTGCAGCTCATGTCTGCTTGCCTTTTCTTTGTTCGTTTGTTTGTGAGGTTTGTCTTTGCTTTCCCCTGTTAAATTCTTTCTGTTGCACTGGTTTGGTACTGTCTCTCTGAAGTCAACTGCTGCAAAACACAAAATGCTGGAAATTTTTGTTGAGCTTTATTTGTGGAAATATACTGTAAAGATTTTATTATTTGAGACCCGTGATAATTCATATTGCCAAGCAGCTAGTTCAAACAAACAGTTTTACAAGCAGGATGGCAATCATTTTACCTGGTGTTGTCTTACACAAAATAATCAGTATATTTCAAAGGAATGTGTATTAATGTTTAATGAGGGGTGGTTTGGATGGCAAGTTGTTCTACCAAATGTCTTTTAACTTAATTGGGAACTTTAACCTCAAACCTTACTGCAATAGAACGCAGGAGAAAATAAAAACCTTCTACTGTGCATGTTTCTTTTCTGCTTAGTGATTTTTAAACTGATAATGTATCATCTNGATTTTATTATATGCTGTGCTTCATTTTGGCACTGTTTCTGGTTTGATTACCCATG
Organism: Chauna torquata; assembly: GCA_013399475.1. Lineage (NCBI taxonomy): Eukaryota > Metazoa > Chordata > Aves > Anseriformes > Anhimidae > Chauna > Chauna torquata. The sequence continues at coordinate 142,700 of VXAL01011245.1, forward strand.
TGCAAGTCTGTGAGAAGTTATGTTGCCTTTCTTGTCATCTGGTGACAAAAGTGATGAAACTGGGGAATTTGGCTCTTGAAATGGCCACTGGAAATCCAGAGACTGATGTGTGGTACTAAAATGAGATCGTATGAATATGCTGTCCTTCTGTGTGGCCCACTGTAACATTTAATTGCTTGTCCTTGTTGCTGGAATCTAACAGATTCACTAATGAGGTTTTGCCAAGACTCCATCTCAGGAGGTGTGGTGGAAACCTGATGTGGTGTACATGGATGACTTCTCAAGTATGGGACAGCATTTTTTTCAAATAAACCAAAGCTGGGCAGGGTCTACTTTATCCTCTTGGTCAAAGAGCAGACTTCATAAAGTATTTCAGTACCCTAACTACTATAATTTTAATGTCCTCTTAGGGTAGAAAGTGAAGTAACTTTTATAGAGCAGGTTCCTTGTCAATACCTAGGGAAAGGCAGGTAAATCTGAATGGAGGTAGGCAACCTTTTCTGTGGTATGCTGAAAACAGGACTTGCCTGGTACGAAAATAGTGAAATATGAATAAAAAAATTTCATTACAAGTAAATAGTTTTCTTCTGCTCAATGACACGGTGTAATTTTTGTTTGCTCAGTGACAATCAGTTACTATGTTAAGCTTCAGTAACTAAACTTCAGAACATACTTGTCTCCCACTCCTCCTGCTTTCAAATCATTTGAAAGTTGAGAGTGTTGTCTTCACTTCTTGCACTAAGTGGGATGTTTGCTGTCATACCTTCTCCGTTGTTTGCCAAAGAGGTGATGAGTTTGCAAGAAGGTTTATGGAAGTAAGAAGATGTGGCAAATGGAGAACAGATGAGACTTTAATTGAAGAGGAGGAGGATAATGAAGATGATACCAAGTGGCCAGTCCACAGTAAATTAGGTGGGATGTGTTAGACAAGTTTCTGTTAAAGTATTTTACACACACAAGTAGTACTCCTTTTGGTCGTAAGGATGTCAGAGAAGCTATTTACTATTTGGTGGAACTTAGTGTTACCTCTGTATTTCCTTCCATGGGCAAGCGTGTATACTGTCCTTGTACTTGTGTGTACAGCTTTTACTCTTGCCAGCACTGCTTTCTGCTCTCTTTACTGAAAATTCTTTAAACTCCTCTTGTACTGTTTTTTAATTTCTGTAGGTTGTAGGAGGCATATAAGGCTGGCTTACCATTTTTTTCCTTCTCTGTTCTCTCCACAATAACATTGCTCAGGGGTAGTGGCTTTACCAGTGTTTCATCACACATCTTACTCTGTGGTGATACTGTTTGAAGGGAAATAATAAAAGCTACAAACTTGCTTCAGTTTTTGAAAAATCCTGTCTCAGCTGCAACCTGTTAGGTTTGTATTTGTATTATTCCGGCTTGTACTGCTTATTCCATTTGTGAACTGTGTAGATATTAAGTTACTTTAACTTCTAAAAGTAGCAAGTTTTTAGGTGCAACTTGCAGTTTTTTGGTATGTGACACAGTAGAATACAGAAAATACTGCAGAAATTATTCAGAGTAGAAGAACTGGATCTGTTTGCTATGCATTTCTTCTGTAAAACAGAAGCACTGTGCCAGTACAGTAACTGGTGATACTGGAAGCTAGTGAACTTTTTTCAAATACCATTAAGTGAACTTGCTTCTGAACACCGTGTGACTGCTTTTGCTTTGAATGCTTAAATGTGACGCAGGACAACTGAGTTTACTGACAGTAAGTGTTTTAGTATTTTAAATAGGATTTTAGTATTTGACATAACAGTATTTTAAATTAGTATTGCTTTAATACTAATTAATGTAATTAATACTTTAAAGAATATTTTACCTGTAGGTTTTTTTTTATTCTTTTGTTTTAGTTTCTTGCTGTTCAAACACAGCACTTTAATTCCTAAACATTATTTGTTTATATACGATGATTTCAGGCCCACTCTCTCATATAGAACTTGCTAAATGTCTGAACATTTCTCTCCAGTCTGCAGTGCTTCCATTTCTGATACAGCTTTCTGGGGTGCATGCTTGTGTTTATTTATTCTTTGGAAGGGATTTATTATCAGAGACTTCCTCCATTCATTCAGCTCTTATTTCAAGTTTACTATGTCAAAATATAATATGAGTGGAGTTCGTGAGGAGAGAGGTGAAGATTTCTACACAGGAAAAAAAACTAAACCAACCGTACCATTCCTATGACTGGTTACTGCACCCTGAGAAGGCATGCTTTTGCTTCCAGAGGGTGATGAGCTGGTCTCTGAAGTGCCTTTGATTACAGCTGGCCATGCCTGCCTGTCCGTTTTGAGATCCCTCAGTTGGCTCGTCTGATGATCTATGCTGCATTCAGGCTACTTCAGTTTGTAAGTAGGTAGGTAGGGGGGAACACAGGTGTAACATAAATCATGCTGTCGTGGCATGTCATCCCATGGTTTTTTTTTGTGTGTTTGTTTGACCAGCTCCCAAGACAGTTTAGATGCTTCCATTGCTGAAAGCAGCTGTTTTGGAGAAGACTTTCAGGAGGCAGCCATATGCTCGCATGGTAGTGAAGACTCATGGCCCCTTCAGTGTTGTAGGTTGGACACTGGGATTGCTTCTGGCTTGCTGCTGGGGTCCATGCAGTTAAGAGTTACTGCACAGTTCAGAGAATCATTCAGAAGAACAAACAGCCTGTAGTGAATGTAGGAACTTCTGTACACTAAACCTCAGTCAGATTCAAATGAATGTGTGTAATAGTGGTTTGGCTTCCCCCGTTTGTCTTCTGCTCAATTAATAGGAATCATTTAGCTTATTTTCCTGGATTGGGGTAATCCATGTGAATGTTTTGGTGGGAGGGGGAGCGGGAAGGAAGAGAAGGTCATCTGTTTTTAATACTGGCATTTTTTTCATGATCAGGGCTTTCTAATTATAGCCTGGATAAAATATCAAATTTCAAAGTCTTTCATACAGGGAAGGTCTCTGTTTTCAGTGGTATTAGATACACATGCATCCCCTAAACATATGCATCATAAGCATTTTGGTTTTGATTAGTATTGGGCAACTGTACTAGCTGATCATTCTGTTGTTTGGTAATATACTGGGAGCAATGAAGGAACTGTTAGATGTAGAAGTGGTATGTTGTAGATGGGCGTTCATAAATCACTGGTTTCATTTTACAGCTAGAGAAATTGTTCAGGGTTAGAGTGAACCTTCCCTGCCTCTTGTGCATTCTGACTGACCATTGGGCAACAGATAAGGGTTTGAGGTAGCTGAGTGTGTTGTGTATCTGACCTGAGAAGTGCCTTCAGAGATTTTCATGTAAATAAGTAGGAGGAGTTCATTAACTCTACTTTGGAGGGTTTCTTTCTTCTCCCCCTTCTTGAGAAGAAAGTCTCTGCTGTGCTCTCTCCCATTTAAATGAAATTTCTGTGATCAGGTTTTTAGAAAAACCAAAATTGATACTGTTGCATTATTTTCCATGCCAGATATGCAGTAATAAGTTAGTTCAGAAGTCTAACACAAGATAGTAGGAAGTCCATATGAAATGCTCTTCATTTTTGATGCCATCTTCTGCTGCTATGTGGTAGAAGTCTTGTACTGTTTTTAAAACACATTTTTTGCAGTGCTCTTATTTCTGTGGCTTGGGAAGTATTGGATCAGCTGTTAAAATGTGATGCCAATTAGGTGCTCTAGGGAGCTTTGTGGTGCACACAAAAAAAGAAGGTATTGGGGTAATTGAAAAGCAAGATTTGACATATGATCTTGATGCTGTTCAAAGGAAAACCAGTAGCAACTTGCTGTATTTTTTCTCCTGTATCTTTAAAATTTTCCTTAATGAGAAGAGTCTTAAGCATTGAAAGTCTCTTTAGACATACTGGTCATGTTTAAGAGTATTTGCAATCTTCAAATAAAGACCAACTCAGTGAGGTGAAAGCTGTTTGACTCATGCTGAGAAGAGAGTGCTAGTTCATTCTGAACTCTCGGCATTTGCTTACCCTTGACTATGTGGAAGGAAAAAATCTTCTGTTTGCATAAAGTCTTCTTTGGTGGGATTTGGCGAGATGGAACTTTTCTTTTTCTTTTTTTTTTTTCTTACTTTTTACTTTTGTTACTGTGAGGATAACTGAGCACTCACACAAGTTGCCAGGAGAGGTTGTGGAGTTTCCCTCCTTGGAGATCTTTAGGACCCATCTGGATGTGGTCCTGGGCAAGTGGCTGTAGGTGGCCCTGCTTGGACCAGATGACCTCCAGAGGTCCCTTCCTGCCTCAGCCACTCTGTGATTCTGTAAACTTATTCCCATGACTACAGGAGAAGTTACCTGTAATCTTCACTATGCTTTTGGATTCTCTGTCATTTTCAATGGAATTTCTGAATTTCATTCCCTTTGTGTTGTGAGGACATATTTCAGAATGCAGACTGGCTGTCTTCCTAGCTGAGCCTGCAGTCAAGGCAGACTGAAGCAATATGCTCTAAGAAGAAGTGTGAATTTTCTCATATGTTTCAGTGAGCATTAATGGGAAGACTAATTAGGGCAGCTTGAAGCCAAAAATTGCAATGTTTCACTTTGAAACAAATTATCAGATACATCTATCAGCTCTGGTTGGATATCTGTGGTGCATTCCAAGTTTAAGGCTGCTTAAAGAGTTAAGAATCAGAAGTTTAGATCTAACTCAGGACTTGCATTTAGAGTAGAACAAGGAAAAATAAAATTTAGCACATACGAATAGCTCTATACTCCAATAAAAATAGGTGAAGGAGATCACATGCATCTAATTATTACTGGTTTTAAATCAGGTTTGAAGACAGCTTGTAGATGAAACTGTCAGTATTTCAGATCAAAAATGCTATATTAAATACTACTGTAACTTTTTTGGTACACAAAACTGTGTACTGTTTTTGGTACTGTAACTTTTTTTTGTCTCACAATATGTATCCTCCAGGCTCCAGCTCAGTTGTGTCGTATACCACTTTCACCTTCTAGTGCCCTGCTTTGATGTCCTCTGCCAGAGATGACTGTGTACCCTTATTTCTCTTGAAGAGCAAGGCTGGATACTGGCGGTCCCTGCTACACACAGTAGCAAGAGGTACCTGATTTTAGTGGCAATCTGTGTACAAGTGTCTACCAGTTCACAAGAGAGGATAGGAAGGCAGAGCTCAGAGAAGCTAATGCTGCACTTGGCACAGGCAGATTGGATACATGTGGTAGGCATACCACAATTTTGGGAACTTGTAGTGTTGCGTATCACTGTCTGCACTGCTGTGATAGCTGGGTGCACAAATGTGTTTGGCCAGAAGACCATGATTCCTTCCATTTTATAAATGGGTTGCATAGCGTTCTCTCTTCCTCTTACCATATCCTACCTTTTGAGCAGTGTGAAGACAGAAAACAGCCAAGGAAAATGTTTCTCTACAGTGCAGAATTTTTAAGGGTGAAGTGCAGGGAGGAGGGAAGGTCTTCCACCTTGCATGTAAAGAATGGTGCCTCACATTTGTTAGCAACATGATGCATCGGATAGCAAGCTGGTTGGTAGTATGCATCTCTCCATTTCATTCTTCCCAATATGAGCACGCTGTGTGTATTTTATGACCCGCACCGCCCTATGGAGAACTCTTAAACTGTGTGTCCATTTCAACCAGATCTGACAATTTCATGGAAGTCTTAAAGATAACTGTGTTCTGTAACTGCAGTGCAAACAGGCAGCTGGGTAGAGGTGGGGGTCAGCGTGGTGTGAGCTCACACTTTAAAACAGGAGAGTACATGGCGGGGCCATTAGGAGGCAGGAAGGCTTTGGCAACAATTTTCACCTTTGTGGCCCTGGCTGCTTTAAGAGCCAGAAGACAAGTATGCGAGAACCAAGTATCAGTCAAGGAACCGTTTATTTTGTGGGATATGATGTGTTTTTGCTCTAAGATGAGGAGTGTGGCGGTAGGGCCATGTTATTTCATGTTGTGCTGCAAGTGCATGGAGTGGGGAAGTCTGGTCCCAAACAGGGAGGAGTTAGGTAAGTTGGGGGCAAGCATATCTTGATTTTGATATGTAGAAAAAGAAGTGCTGCCCTTCCTAAAACTTGTTGCACTACTGGGAGTTCTTTCCCTGTTCTTATCTGTGGCATGGTATGTTGCATCAAATATATCCTTGGAGAGTGTGCCCAATTAATGACGTGTTCTGGCCTTCGCCAAATCTTATTAACCTACTGTAACCATCAAAGTGGGTGTGCTAGCTGTACTTCTAGAGCAATTGGTTGATTTTTTTTTTTCCTTTTAATTGTACTACTCTTGTACCACCTGACAAGTCCCAAAGAAGTAAGTTCTCTCTGGGTTAGGATGAGAGAAATAATAAGAGTGTATCTGTATTGCTCTAGGCAAAAAGGACCAAAAAAGAATCATTTAATTAGAGCACTTTTGTTCTCTCAATCTGCTTTAGACCGAACGAGCAGTATGAGCTTGGGTAAGGTGCAGCCATGTGACTTAGGGGGAGCTGATCCTCTAACGAGAGGATTAGATGTTTATTCCTGGCTGCCCGCAGCCTGTGATGCTAAGCGCATGTTGCTGGGGATGTGAGAGGTCTCAGGCAGTCCTCAGTAACCTCTCCTGTGCCTTGGTCATCTTCGCTCTTCCGTCCCTTCCTGAATATCACTCCACTGATTTCTCTGTTCTTGGTATTTCAGCTTGGGATAAATTTCATAAATTATGTAAATAACACAAAACCTAAAAGGAAAACAATTTTCTTCAGATTTTTTTTTAGCAAATCACCTGAAGAATTGTAATTGGAAAAATACTGAAATCCAAAAGAGGTGAATAGTACTGTCCGAGAGGCTGTCGTTAAGCTGGCTTGTCTCCAGCACTTCCATTTTACAAAGTGCATTCAGTGAATTGTCTTTCCTTCAAAGAATGAGAAGAGGGGTGATGGAAGAGGAACCAGTCCTGGGGCACCTGAATTGGGACACCTATACCGTTTGTGATATAAAAGCTACTTAAAGTTGTGTGGGGAGGGGGAGAAATCCTGCCTGGCACATTGAGGCTTGGGAACGAATCACTGCCTTCTGGCCACAGTCTGGTAACTGGATCTGGAGCTGCTCTTTGCTACCCCCTTAGTACAGTTCTGTTTTTTGTAATGATGGCACCTGAGCCAAAGTAAATTTGAAAAGCTCACATATTAATAGGTTTCCATTCTCATAGTCTTGAATGGTTCAGAAGACCCTATTTTGTCAAGAAACCCATTTCCTTCTATTTTTGCATATCATCGTGAGTTTGTTTTATCCTCTGGGTGCTGATGTTAGTAAGAGTTTTGTATTGTACTTATATCATAAATCTTTCTTCCCAGATCATTCAACTTCAAGTGGTACATCCTCGTTTAAGCCCAGCCGATCACTGGTTTCTATTCCCACAGCCCATGTGATGCCGTCTAATGCCAGCTCTTCACTTTCCAAACACAGGGAAGCTTTCAAGTCTGATGGCTCAAAATGGAGTACAAGCTTTGTACGGACAGGAGGAGGCAGAAATCAGGATGTCCTGGACAATTCTCTTGACATGAAAGGCGCGAGACCTGTAAGAAAATGGTCCTCCTTGTCTAAGCTCAGCTCACCAAATACCTTCAGCCAAGATGGTAGTAGTCATTCAGCAGACTCCAGGACTAGTACAGACAAAGCTATGTCACCACAATTGAGGACAAATGGGCCAAATTGTTTGCATGATAGCATGGAGTTGCTAAAAATTGAGGACAAAGAAATAGGGAAGAAACGATCTTCTCTACTGGACTGCAAATACAAATTTGAAACATGCAACAAAGATGACTTTGTTTCAGATTCCTCAAGTAGGAGACATGCCTTAGACTTGACCTACAGTGCCTTACCTGAAAGCAAACCTATGGCAACCGGTTGTGAAGCTTTTGGACAGAGATACGCAGTTCTGGGACAACAGGCTGTGAGTGGAGCTCCCATACAGCCAGCAGTGAGGACTCAAATGTGGCTTAAAGAACAGCTACGGGCAAATCCCCTGGACTGCAGGACTGCCGAAGAGCCGTATGGTATAGCTGCATGGCATGTGCAGCAACTTGAAGATTTTAGACCAGGAGGTGAACAGCCTGCGCAGGTAAGGTTAAAGCTTGGTGTTTGCTGCCATCATGTGGCATCAGGTGTTATACCTGAGGAATAATGTAATAACAGATGTTAATAAAATAGGAAAGGGAACGAGTCCTCTTATCCAGGTAAAGGTGGTTTTAAACTTAGATTGGGCTTGCTGCTGGTTGTTTCTCAGTATTGTTTGGCTGCAAGCAATTTTCTTCTGACATCTGCTTACAGTTTGCTGTGATTCATTGTGCCTGTCTACATGAGACTAGCATCTCTTTCTGAAGCTGGGTACAATAAGAGGCTCATCAAATAATATTTTTGGTTGCAGTGTAGTGGGGGAAATGTGAATGTCTATTATGATCTGAATTGATTTACAGAGAGACTGCATTTACACACTCATAGAAGTAAGACTGATATTTGCATACCGCAAGAATGAATATTAAATATCACTGTGCCCAGGACTTAAAAACATAATTCAGCTTGATATTACTGCTGATTTTTTTAACTAACTAGTTGACTATTATTAGTTGACTCTAATCTGGTTTATTTAAATAATACATGTTTTTTATGTGTCATATTTAAAGGTTTTTCATACAGAAAACATCAAGCATGTGGTTTTGAGAGGCAGATATGCCTTTCTATCATGACAACTCACAATCTTTGTGTTTCCACCTCTTTGCCCAATGGGAAAAGATAGCTTGTGAAGGAAGGCAGTATTTGAAATAAAAATGTTCAGGTTTACCTATGTAGGTAAATTTGTCTTGCCAAAAAAATCCCAAGCAGATTAAAGTATGTAATTTTTCCTGAAAGGCAGCTCTAAGTCAGGCTAGGATATTGTCTAAGCAGAGGTAACCTAGTTCTATGTGAAAATAGCTGTTTCTTCCAGCCTGAAGATACATCAAGTCTTTTACAAACAGTTGCGCTCAAATTTTGCTGTTTCTTCCATTGCGCGTTGAAGGAAAGACTGACAAATTTAGAGGCTCTCAGGATCCAGTTTTACTCTTAATGGTGACCTCTATTATTATTATTGGTATTTTTAACCTAAAAAGTTGGAGGTAATTAACATGGCCAATTAATATTAATTCTTATGGGCACCTCTTAAAAAACAAAAACAAAACTGACATTTGTTCCAGGTTCTTCACTTCTCACAAGTACTTGGTCACTCTGGTTGTGATGAAATACAGGGTTTCCTTTTTTGTATGAAGACAAAGTTGCATGCCTGAAACAGACAAAGCTCTATGCATATTATTACAGTTGTTGTTCAAAAACCTCTCTTCACAATTAAAGGCATGCAGGCATTGATGCTGAGCTGTGTTCTGTGGATAGAGCCAATAGAGGGAGCACAAACATTATTTATCTTTCTGGCTGCATTCATAAAATGGTGTGGCAGCTTGCCAGGTTTTTGAGATTGTAAAATTGCAGGTTGAAGTTTTGCCTAAAACCATGTTGTCTTGCTCCTGTTACTTTTGTACTGATCCAGATATATGTTACAGGATCCAGATAGTCCAGCTGAGGAAGGAAGGGTGCTATCAGCTGCCTGGTCAGTCTTTAATAACAGGAGAACTCCTTGAAGCTGTAGGCTTTTCTCTGCATTTCTCTCGCTGAGTTGCAAGGGGGGACCACAGGGAGTCTGACAGTAATGAAGGTTCCGGAGGAGTTCTTGGTGTTTTTAACAAGCACTTTAATTGGTATGGTTTAGGGTTGCATTGACAGGCCTTGAAACATGATCTGTCAGATTTCCTTAAGAGAGAAGACAGGGTCGTCAAGTAAGACCCCACAAAACAGAAAGATAAAACATGGGCAAGAGCTGAGCCTTTGGGCTCTTCCAGGTGTCCTCTGCTGCTTCCCTGCCACCTTTCTGCCCAGAGGTTACAGCTGTAATGAGGAAGGAGGACAGAAGAAGTGAGGAAAGGAGAATATTGTTTTGGCGCTTATTTTTTTTTTTAAAAAAGAAACCTCATCATAATTACTATAATTTTTTCCAAAGTTATTGTGAAGTGTTTTGTAATATTTTTCAAAGATATGCACTGTGTGCACACCTGGGAACTGAGATACTATTATTTATAAGATTTTTTTCAGAGGAAGCTGGTGAATAATAATTTAAAAAACAAACAAAAAAACCCCCAAACCTCTATAGAATTCTTTCATTTTTCTTTTCCTGTTAGTGGGTATTATTTTTGCTATTTTGCTTTTCATTAGTAAGCATGTATGCTGATGGAAATGCAGTGTTTTTTACAGGACTGAAAAAATTGCCATTTATCATAATTCTGCTTTAAAACTACCATTGCTGTGAACGGAAAACAAAATGGACGTTGCTTTTAACTGAGAATGTAGAACAGCTCTGTGTATCTTTAAGGTAGGGGTAGAGGGAGAGAATATAGAGGACAACTGTCGCTAAAGAAGTAAGAACAGACAACATACTTCTAAGTTGATTTTGAGGACTGATCACTCAAGAGTAGCTTACTGGACTTAAAAATTTATTTGTAGACTGTATTGTTACACCCATAACGTACCAGTAGAGTCCTTTTACCCTGCCAAAGTCTGAATTAGAGTTTGTTTTAGAAAACAAGCTTTGAATTTAAGCTCACTGTAAAAGAAAATGGGTTGCAAGCCTTAAAAGCTGTTCCAAGGTAATTGATTCTCAAAATTAAAACTCTCTGCTTCCTTTATAGTCTGAGTTTGAATGAAGTCAGCATCCACCTATTGGCTTGCTCTTACACTTTGCTCTCCAAATTAAAAAGCCTCTAATGTGGCATTTCCATTCCAGTTGTAAACCGTAAGTAAAGTAAATGCACAATGCATATTGTGCATCGTAAGGAAAGTTCAGAGCGTTGGTCAGAAGACTTACAGCTGTATTGAGATTCTCTTCGAGGGCAGGCTGTGATTTACAACAGTAGAAAAGATGCTGAAGCTCAACAAAAGTCCTCCTCAGAGAAGGTGCATTGTTAATCTGTGGTGTGACGTGTGCGGGTTTCTGAAGTAAATCTCTAAGGAGGATCTAGTCTGTGGTTGTCATGTAACATCATGGAATTGTGTATGAGAATTCTTTTCTCCAGCTAATGTGTACTATTTAATGTAAACTTTTTGAAGATAAACATTTTCCTACACACTTCCAAGGAACAGATTTTAACAGTACTTCAGCAAAAATAACTTCTATGCAGAACTTATATTTCGCCATAAACTTAATTATTTTCATTGTAGAGCTGATCTTTCAGTCTTTTAGCAGACACGACAACTCTAATACACTTTTTTTTTTTTAATTTTATTTTAACCCCCAAAGTAAAGAATGATTAGGGCTATGTTAAGGAGGAAAAAATGCTTATAATACACAACAGGGGTTCCCATTTATTGAACTGGGAGGACATACAAATCTTGCTGTATGAAGGCTTTATGTTTTTGTGTAAATGCATTTCTTAAAGCCTCATCCTATCATCTGAATGCAATTAGGTAGATACTGTATTTTATTCCAGAAGTGAAGTTTAAAATAAAAGTATGCCTTCAAAATTGTGGGAGATAATACAGTAAGAAAGAAGGTTTCAGAAGGTTTCATATCGGTTTATTGACTCTGTTAGTGCTGTAGGCATGATAAGATGAATCTTTTTTTTTTCTAGTTTATGGGGCGTCTGCATGATTTCTTTGTGGTGTGCTAACTTTTATCAGAATATAGCAGAGATAATAAATGGAAATTGCTTAAGTACATCTTTTTCTTTTAATGTATCTGATTTACTGTTTTTTCTTTAATGGGGAAAACACTGCCTTGTTTTAAAATGTATATAAAAGTTACTGCAAATTCAGTTTTAATGCAGTGAGAAATTTAGAGATGCTGCAACAATCATCATTTCAGAACAGAAGTAAACCATGCATACCTAAACATCAGCAAACACATTGTAAAACTTTAATTGAAAGAAGAAGTCGTAACATGCTTCAAATAATATTGTTGTCACAGAAAATTTTATTCTTAAATGTGAACTCCAAAGTAATTTTTCTTATGATCGTGACAGGTCAGAAAACAAAAAAACAATTAGTATCAACATTTTTTCCCATGTCGCATTTTGATGAAACCATACTTTTCAGCAAGATATAACTTTTTGACATGAGCAATTACCACCTATAGTTAACAGAAGTAATTCATTACTGTGAGCTTTTCTGTTCTGTTTCTTTTGCTGTGAAGTTGGTTGTAGTCTGACAACTGGCATTCAACTCACAGCGAATACATGGGCTCAGTCTAAGTGCTAGCGGATGATGGTAAACCAGCCTTGGACAATGCCTGATTGCAAAAAGAGGCTTTGCGCTGGTTAACTGATAACTGCCAATTTTGTGCATCATCTCAGGAGAATGCATGTTTCAGTTTCAGCAGCATGTTTCAACATTTGTTTAAGATACTGTAACTTTTGTTGTTGGTTGGGAGAAGTTTGCTGATGTTGTTTCTTGCGGTACCTACATGCTAACGGCAGAGTTTCTTGCAGACTTTGTATGTAATTTTGGATTTGGAAGTAAGTGATAGGTGGAGTCAGTAGGCTTATCTTTGTCCTTTTAATAAAAAGGAATCTATGATTTTATTTTTTTCAATGCTAACTCACTTAACTCAGCTGTTCAATTGTTGCAGTGGTTTCCTTCAGATAAGGAAACTTTTGTACATACAGAAGAACATGCATAAAATATGCTATGTGCAATCCCTAGAAGTATATCAATGAATAGACATTCTGCCTGGAAAACCATTTTTACTCTTCTTTAGACTAGAATGGGATTCATATCAATTTCTGAGTTCTTGATTGTTTTGTGCCATCTCTTATCTGTGTCAAGCACCAGCAGAAATCCTAAATAATACATAACTATGTAACTGTTAAAACATATATCCCTTGTATATAAATCTACAGATTTTTTTTAAAGCAGAATATTTCAAGATAATCAAAATAAATGATAAAGTGGTTACAGTGATAGAGCTGTGCAAAGTTTTCTGCTTTAATACAAATAGACAGGAATTGTTATTATGGTATCAACATAAAATGCTATAGATACGTAGTTTGCAGAAGCTATTTAAAATGCTTATTGCACATATTTCAAAGCACATGAGAGAAAAACTTCCATTTTACCTATACATCCTGCCTGATCTAATGGTGCCTGTGCGCTGAAGGAAATAACATAGCGTGGAGCGTGAATACCTGTTCGTGGTGGGACATGCGGGAACTTTCTGTTTCCCTCAGCATATTGTCTTTCCTATGAAAAGTCTTTTTGTAGATCCAGCTCAGATGGGTCTGTTCCAGATACCTAACCTAACCACAGCAGCGGTAACTGTCTGGAAATCCTGAGTGTGAACATGAGTGATCAGCTCTATAACACAGTGAGCACTTGTGGGAAGTGCTGGATCAACAACATACCTGCTGAACCAGAGATGCTCTGCTGGCAATAGAAAGCTGGAAACTGGGTGTTCTCCCACCCCGTGGGCAACAGCTGCATCTTTTGCATGCCTGCGGGACTGTTAACATGCATATGTGTGGCATTAAATTTACTGTACAATACATGTGTGTTGGTATACTTTGTTCCCAATTTGTACTTGGGAAAGAGAGATGCTAAAGAGTAGGCTGCTTGGCCCTGGTGTAGTGTCTGCAATCTACTTCTGGCCATCTTCTTTCCCTGCATATCTTAGGTGTGTAGGGCTGCCTTCTGGGCAAATGATTCCAGAGGAAACGAGCTCTTCTTGGTCACTATCCTTCCCAGGGACCGTGGGCAAAGTAGATCATCCTGTGACGGTCCTGTAAGAAACTTATGTTGCAGGCTTAAGGTGAGGAGGACGAGCTACGGGCATGTGGTTGCACTGGCAAGTAACAAGTGGTATGTCAAATACAGCTCAAGGGCTCCCACGCTGCACACTTGACCTGTGCATAAGTGGTATATCCAACTTGTTGAGGACGTAGCACACTTGCTGTTGTGCGGATGCGCTGACTGCTCACGTATGTGGCGGTGTTAAAGGCTTCGTGAGTACAGATAGGGTAACGCTTGCTAATGGTCCTCCTTTTTTTCAGTTGTTTTAACAGCTTATTCTTTGATACTGCTGCATAACACAAATGGCTTCTGGCTTTTAAGGTGTTGCTGTGAACCACAGGTGTCAGAAAAGGTGTCATTAATAATTATGCTTTCATATTTGAACTTAACCTATCTAAATCTCAGCTGCTGCAAGCTGCAGTTCATGGATATTCTTCTTCCATCTACAGCATCAGTTTTGCTCTCCACAGGTAATTTGATGCATGCTGTCAACCCAATGCAGGTGTTTCATTCTGCCTTTTGTATTTCCAGTGAACTATGTGTTTTGTGGGAATCCCGTTTTTAAAATTTGACCTCTGCTATATCCCCTTTGCAAAAATCATGTTCCTTGAAGGCTGCTGATCTTTTGCAGATTTTTAAATGCAAGACAGCTGTAGCAATGAGAAAAATGAAGCAACTGCTTATGCATACTTGAATTTCTTTCTGTACTCAGCAAGGCTTTAGATGCTTTCCTTAGTCAGTGGCAGGACACAATTGTGTGTAGCTTTTAGGTTCACTTTCTGATAAAGTAGGTATGTGAACACTTCCTCTGTCAGACATTTCAGTCTTGACATATTTATGATCGGATAGTTTTATGTCTTTATGTTATCATTGCAAACAAACAAAAAAAACTCAGAACAAGATTTGGGAAGAAAATGGAACCTCACTGGGGTTCACATCAGCTTCACGAGGATGAATGCGAGCACCAGAACCAAGACAATGAGCAGGAAATTGAGTAGCAAGTTGAGACCTCTGTTGTTAGCAAGATCCATAATGTGCATCAGTCTGCCCTCTTGTGCTTGCAACAGACCCTTGATTGCAGCTTTGGATTGCTTGCTCAATAGTAAGCAATATAGATTCACATGAATTTCTTTGTGTTCTCAGCTGTTTACCTGTTCTTTGTTTCTGCCACTTAAGAAGAAAATTGCCCGTTTATAAAAACTACATTTTTCTTTCCAAAAAAGGAATCTGAGTGCTCCTACGAGCCTTCTTGTTTTTCCAAATACCTTAAAAAAAATAATACATGTTTAAAGTTAATGATAGCTTCCATTTTGCAACTGTACATCTGAAGAACTAATTAATGGGGAAAGGACTTGAATTTTATACAGTTTGGCTCTTTATTTACTTTTTCAGTTTGTATGGAAATTCTCAGGACCCATTGATTTCCAACCGAATGACTGTCCTCAGGGTTTACATAAGATTCCAGCAATAGATTGTTGAAAAATTACTTCTTCTAAAAGATCTTTGTAGGTGCAAAAAAAAAAAAAAAANGGGAAAAAAAAAAAAAAAAAAAAAAGAAAAATTCTCTTCTGGGCAAAATGTACCTCTGCTAATAGGAGCATTTCCTACCCTTCTAGGGCTTGGCGTCGTGCAGCATGGTAGGCAGTGTTTTGCCAACAGTATGCTCTGTAGGATTCATTGCAGCTTTACAAATTCCTTATTAAGAATCTGGATTGAGCTGGCAGAGGATGCATCCGTAGTGCTTCTAAATAGCACATACGCAATAGCTTATTTTAAGATAACAACTTAGCAATTCCATTTTATATGCAGAAATGTATATATAAAAATAAAGGAAACAAATAGGACCTGTCAGCCCTAACGCTGACATGTTACCAAAGCTTCCTCATAATAATCAGCTAAGTTTTTAGGAAAGAACACAAGAAGGCAGTGTTTTATAGTTCTGTATCTTATACAACAATGGAAATTTTTGTATTTTTATTTTTAAAAACAAAACTAAACAAAAAAAATCCCAGGCTTATAAAGCAATCAGTTTGACTAAACTGATTGTTGGATATTAAAATAAATCTAGGGCCTGTTTTAAATAGCTTAAATTACCGGGTTCTTACTGCGATGAGCGTCAGTTTTTTAAAGGAATCCTTATAAATTTGTTCTGGTTTTAATCTACTCAGCAAGCAAGAGGTGTTCACTCATCTATTTCATCTATTTAAACGAAACACAGACTTTCTTCAGTTTTTAACATCTAGGTCAAAGCTAAAAAGACCACATTTAGTCTTAAAGAAAAGATACCTATGGATGCTGTAGGACATCACAAATATTTTCTAATAGTATTCTGACAGACACTAGTAATATCTCTGGCTGTAATCTATAGTACAGTAGTTTGCTTCCATATATGAACGAGGATACTCTGTAAAAGAATATTTTCATTACTCTGTGCTCAAATTTTGGCACAGTGAGTATTAGATACACTCATGCCGAGATGTAGTTTATCTCTGACATGATTATTGTTTTCCATGTATTTTTAGAAAACTGATGGAAAAGTTCTTTGCGCCTGGAAGCCAAACATTTCGTGGGTGTTTTGTGAAAAACTTTGTTTAAGGCTGCTGTACACTCATCTTCTGACTGAGTGCCTCAGCTCAGGGCAGTTGGTGCTGACCTGCTGCAGAGCAGCTGGCAAAGCAACCTAAGTTCCTGCTGCTCTTTAAACTGCCTTACTGACTAATCCTGATCAGAACAAAATTTGAAACCCTGAAATGGATTAAAAAAAAAAAAAGGGGGATATATCAGTATTTGCTGAAAACCTGGCTGAGAAGATGCATTTTTAAATCTGATGTATCTGATGTTCAAGATGCAAATCTTTCCCGTTATAAAGCTGCCACAGATGTTTGTCATTTAAACCATGAGTTGGGAGCTGCAAACTGAATCACAAATCTATTTATTTTTATTTTTTTTCTTTTTGAGAAGAGTGATACAAGATTGTTGGCTGTTCAGCTTTCTTTATTCACTATCAGTGTGTATGACGAAGTAGCAAAAATACATAACATTGCGTGGAGCGGAACAGAGAAATGAAAGCTTAATCCAAGCCACCTGCTGTGTCTGGAATTTTTATTATGGCTCAAAGAAGTATTGAACTTTTTGCTTACACTTTCATAAAATTCACTAGGATCACTTATATGTAGTAGCTGGTGAGTGAAAATTAAGTATGCATAAGTGATTTGGACATAGGAAAATAAATGAGATTTCTGTTGAAAACCAAAACAGGATGAACAGAGGTAAAAAGAACTGGAAATCTTGTGATGACTAGCTTTTTTTCACATAACTTTAATTTATAATAAGATAGTAGGATGGATATATAGTTTCTTATAAACTGAATTGTATTTGAATGTCTTATTTTATGCATTATTGTGTTTTCAAATAGATGTGTTAAAAATACAGTAGATGCTAGTTGTAAAGCTCTTACAAGTATACAAACAATATTATGTACAAAAGGTTTTGTCTCTGGGTTCAGTTGACGTTTTGTGATGTAGAGCGTGGTAGCAGTTTTTCATATCAACAGAACCCTAAGACACAAATGAACCTTATAGTACACGCAATTTATCTGCATTGCTGTAAAGTAAGAGTAGGGCTTCCAGCTTATACCTTGGTTTTGTTCTTGTTTGTCGTTTTTAAATAGATAATGGCTTTTCAGGTACATAAGAGAGAAGGTTTT
>VXAL01011245.1:166973-247105 GCA_013399475.1 Chauna torquata
AGGTCAAAAACAGAGACAGGGATGGGTGAAGGCAGAAATGCAGCAAATAGTGCAGGAGAGGACACACTGAGGGAGGAAAGTAGAAAAAATGAGCAGAGGAAGAGTGTGGTAGTGTGGAAAAAGAGCAAGGAATTGTGCAAGGGGAAATAAACTGCAGCTGGAGTACATTAAGTCACTGAAGAGAGCTAGAGGCTGACTTGTGGGATATGATGTCATTTTTTCAATCACATGTAGAAAACATTGCTTTGGGATGGGGTAACAACAATTCAACCCATAGATTTTTGGGAAACACTGGTAACAGGAAAAACAAACTCATACTTTTTGTTTTGTCTGTTTTGTACTGAAGTGTCAGTATTTTTCATGTGTTTGGGAGAGGGCAGGGGAAGGGTCACACTTTTAAAAGCAAAGGTTTAGATTCATGTTTTTCCCCCTTCTTACTACATTCTTTTTACAATCTTAATTTTGACTGGTTTTGATGTTCTCCATGTTCTAGAAATGAGATCATCAGTTAGTAAGAGCATTTACCTATAGTTCAAGTCCATCAGAATGAAAAAGATGTGGATATCAAGAATTTAAACTGATGAATACTTCAACATACTTAGCTTGGCATTTTGGTTTTGGGGAGTTATCTGCATACTTCAGGGCTAACTGTGACTTTTCTCTCTTTGTTGGTCCATTAAAGTCTGGAAGCTAATGCTTTTGGCTCGTTTTTAACTCCAGGTTAAATTCCCTGCAGCTGCTGTGGAACAACACGGTGGGATCTTGGGCAGGTGCCTCAGCCTTCCACGCTCATCTGTTCCCCTATTAAAAATAGGATGTATAATACTATGTACTTTTTCTAAGCTGTTGGTATGATTTACCTCACTACAAGAAGGACATTGAGGTGCTGGAGCATGTCCAAAGAGGGGCAACGAAGCTGGTGAGGGGTCTGGAGAACAAGTCTTACGAGGAGCAGCTGAGGGAGCTGGGGTTGTTTAGCCTGGAGAAAAGGAGGCTCAGGGGAGACCTTATTGCTTTATACAACCTCCTTAAAGGAGGCTGTAGTGAGGTGGGCGTCGGTCTCTTCTCCCAAGCAACAAGTGATATGACAAGAGGACATGGCCTCAAGTTGTGCCAGGGGAGGTTTAGGTTGGATATTAGGAAAAACTTCTTCACTGAAAGGGTTGTGAAGCATTGGAACAGGCTGCCCAGGGAAGTGGTTGAGTCACCATCCCTGGAGGTCTTCAAAAAACATTTAGATTCAGAGCTTAGTGACATGGTTTAATGGTGGACTTGGCAGTGCTAGGTTAAAGGTTGGACTGGGTGATCTTGGAGGTCTTTTCTAACCTAAATGATTCTATGATTCTACCTTTTATGTAGTAACTTTTCTATGGGGAAATGAACTCCTTCCTCTACTGCACACACTGAGTATTTAACATCGTGTAGTTTCAAGTTGGGTTTTAGGTTCTGGTGGTTCATATGATGTTACTGGGAAATGGGAGAGGTGCAGTTTGAACTGAAGTGAAAATTGGAATGCATCTAACGTATAAAAGGTACAAGTAGAAGGGGATTTTGAAAGGTGTTTTTTAATTTTATTTTTAAGCTTTTTAGCGACTCAGGGGCCAATGACATGGCATTGATTGAAAGAAGAGAATAGCAGATAAATTCAGGTTCTAAGAAGTATCTCAATGCCAGGAAAGTCCTCTTAAGCCATGTATCACTCTCTGGAAAGTAAAAGCAATCTTCCACATCCAAAGTATCTCATAGTCTAGGGAACATAATATAACTTTCCTGTGTTTTTGTTTGTTTGTTTTTCAGTTGGGGTGCTTTTCTATTGCTAATTCAAATTATTCTTACAGCAGATTCCTGTGTAGGTGTTTCCCATACATTTTTGTTTGCTGAAAAATTCAGCAAAAATCGCTTTTATACTGTGTGATTATGAACTGATCTTGGTGAGTTTTGCGTTATACAATAAAGACGATACATCCCTAACCTTTTTGAAGGATGAGAAATGAATACAATTTTTTAAAATAGAAATGTGATATATACATAAACCTGAATCTCTCAAAGCACTAATAATAGTTGTCTTGAAAACTGAGTGACAAAAAAGCAGGAAATGATTTGCTGCAAGCTAAATGCAGTATTTCACATCTCATTCATAACAATTGTCATCCGCGATGTAGTGCACGCTTATATCACAACTGTCGGCTGTTGTTACTCCGTTTTGGATGTCTGCAACATGGGATGTTATCAGCGTGAAATTTTTGGATTTAACTTAACAGCTGAGCCACACTGTTGTCTGCTTTAAAGCAACTCTCCGTTACAGCAATAGAATTTAGGTGGCTGGTGGCTGGGAATCTAACCCACAATAGCTACAGGTTATGCCATACAGAGCTGCCACTAGCAGTGAATTTTCTGTGTGTGTGTATGCATAAACTCTGTATTTTTAAAGGTATGTGTGTGCGGCATGTATGTTATGAGGGGAAGGTACTCGACAGAATAAAATCAAACTCTTAACTTGAAAATACATTTCAGCAGATATAGCCTTGAAAAAATATTTGTCTGTCTGTCAGAATCATCTTGCTCATCGTAGGCATTGGCTTGAAGGCACTGAGGGGTCTGAAGAGCTGCTTCTGCCTGCTGGAAACAGCTTCCAGAGGACTCCATAACACATTGCTTGGCTTTGAGATTACAGAGCACCCAGGCGCTTTGCATAGCCACCTGCTACAAGGGTGCTGAGCACAAAGCCAGGTACCCGTGTGTCTTCTTACCTGGTGCCTACCAGTCAGTTACAGGAAAAGGAACTAGGTGTGTCTGTTCAGTAATAGGGAAATTATGCCTGTCAACATTAGTGCATACATTGTCTGTCTTTTCTAAAACCAGAACCTTAAGTATATGTAGTAAAGTGGGCATTGACAGAGGGGGAAACAGTAGCTCTAAGGATAAGTTCGTTAGAGTCTAGACCTACATTTTCATGAATCATATTCCATTTAAAAATATTTGTATATCTAAATATTAAAATATCCTTTATGTGGCATGTTTCTGCTTGAGAGGTGCTCTTTATTGTATGCACTGGTTTTAAAGCTGAGGTTCTTCGTTGTACAATGTCTACGCAGTTCCCTTAGTTGGGATTAAATGGTTACGTTCTGCATTAAAAACTCAGTTCACGATGTTACAAATCCTAGTGTTTTTTTTTTTTAATTTGTTATTATAAGCATTTTAGCACAAATTTGGCAGTTACAATGACCAGAAGGAGAAAAGAAAGCTTTAAAGGAATTCACAGCAATAATACTGTATGAATTTGGTAGCTTGAACTGAAATTTGAATAACATGATACAATTACAATTGTAGTACTGCTATAAACCGCTTAAGTTTTTAAATTAAGGATACTTTTTCATCATACAGCAAAAAAAGGTTTGCTCTCTCAATGTGTTATATCAGCAAAGCAGTCTTCTGAGTTAAGCGGTGAAGGAGCTTTACCTTTGTGGGGCTGTGGATAGACAGCTTTGGGGAAACAAGTGTCTCTGCAAACTGTAAGTGAATTACTCTTTGTGGGTTTTGTATTTAAAACAAACCAAACCAGCAGATTGAAAGGAGGGACAAAGGTCAGAGGAAAATGATGAAAGCTTCTCACTTCTTTTGTGATGCTACCTGTGTAAATCATCTATCCAAGGATGGTTAGTGTCCCACCAGCATGTAGGAAAATCTGTTGGTTTTGTTGTCCCTTAAATACAGCGTTATATTTGTGACTCAGAGCTGTAATGCCCAAGTTTCCATATGTTTAATGAACACTTAGAACTGGCTGTTAATTCGAGTAGAGGAGTTTATTTAGAAAACTACAGCTACAGCGCATTGCTGTGAGAATTAAAAACAGCAAATAAAAGAGGTTGCTTACCTCTGCTGATGAGTGTTGGGGAACTCGACAGCAACCTGCTCTGGGCTGTGGGAACCGCCTGCAGATCTCTGGCAACTTGTCCGAGTCTGCGACCAAGTGGTGGGAACAATTGAAGTAGGCTGAGAGGGAAAAAATAACAAAAGTTTCAGAGGCAGGGCTCCCGATGTCATTCAGCAGCGCAGAAGCTGTGATTGGTCCTGTTTCTGCCTTCTGACACCGGCAGTTGCTCCTGTTGACTTGTTCACAGCAGAACTGCGTTAAACTTTGGCAGTGTCTTCCTTCTGTGCGGGAGCTGCGGGCCGGGGCCAGCACCTGCGCCGCAGCCGCGGGACGGGAGGATTTGTGAGATGCCTGCGTTCGGTGCACGAGGGAAAGTAGCGAGCCGCAAATGATCTTTTTTTTTTTTTTTTTTTAAAGAGAAATTAAGANNGGAGGATTTGTGAGGTGCCCGTGTTCTGTGCACGAGGGGAAAAAGCAAGCGGCAAAAATTCTTTTTTTTTTTTTTTTTTTTAAAAGAGAACTTAAATAGGAATTTGCTCAGAGTGCTGTTTTGGCTATGTTACTTTCACAGCAGCAATGCTAATGTTTCTCCATAATAAAAAACCTAAATCCCTAGTATGGGTGACTGCATTTCATAGAGGGTTTGGACTTGGAATGATGTTCTTTGGTACCAGGGTTTTTCTTAAACTAAGCTCTTTATATACATGGATTTGATAATACTGTTACACAACTGGTATTCAATTTACAGTGTGTGATGTGAGTTCTGCAGTGTCAGCTTTCTTCTGACCACGCTTGAACTGAAGCAGTTTTTCTGTATTTCATGCCTCTTCCACCCTTTCAAGTGAACTTGTGGGTTGGAGGGTTTTTTCTTCAAAATAAAATCCAGCATGTATCAATTCGTCTCCCAAATGAATCATTCCTGTATAATCTCAAGTATTTCACATTTCCTATAAAACACGTGCGCCCCAGCACCCAGTTTGGGGCTGGAAACTGTGCAAGTGATCTTTGAGAACCTCTTCCATGTCTTTGGGTAGAAGTGGCAGCTGGACGCTGCATTGCCGGTTATCTCGTGCACCTTGCCCGCGGCTGGGAAATGCCAAGTGTGACCACAGCGCACGTATCCTGGGCTTGTGAGAAAGTTTGTCCTTTCTGTTGCATGGGCTGCATACGAGGAGCAGGTTTCGTGCATCCGGGAAGGATTTACTGGATGTGAAAGAACTGAACTGTTGAGTGTGTGAGCATCCGGCGTCAGGCTTAATGTGTGGGTGCTGCAGGCAGCACGAGCGTTTTCCTGATTTGGAAATCGTAGGCAAAAATACAGAAGCTCAGCTTAACTCTAAACACGTAGGTCCAGTTTTGACAGTTGTTGCTTAGCATAGATTAGTGCTTGGCTTTGAATAACAAACCAGACATGGTAGGTTGTGTGGTTTTTTGTTGTTGTTATTGTTGTTGGTTGGTTCTTTTTTGTCATTCCCTGTAAGCCACGCTGCAATACGTGCTGCAAACCGGGGGCAAAAAGTATTTGAAGACCTTGGAGGTGATGTGGTTCTGCCTGGTTTCAAATTGAGCTCTATTTTGATTTCTCTAAATAAGGTTTAGCTCTTCTGCAAAATTGGCTATAATACAATTGAAGTTAGAAACTTGGTTTTAATTTTATAAATCTGACTGCTTTCTATTATCCTTTAATACCAGACCCAGGAAATTCAGGGTCAGTTGTATCAATTGAAAGTTAATTGAGCATTTCCACAGTGAGGAGTGATGGTTCTTTACCAGTGCAAAGGGTTTATGCCATTTACTTACAATGGCAGTATTAACATTATAAATCTCTATGACAGTCAAGCCAACTGTATGTGGCCTTTTTATGAGGGAATTTTCATGTTTTTATCACTCACTGTCATCCAGCAAAAGCACTGCTATCATTGCAGTGTTAGCTTTTTTGTGAGATGTAATATGAAACTTGTACTAGAAGTGTTACACTTGAAATTCACATCTGTAGTTCCTTACTCAAGTCCCACACCCAACACTGCAGTAGTGGTGTCAGTTCCTCCCTTTTACCAGGTCATCCTAAAGTGATGATTCCCCAAATTCTCACCTTTTTGTGTTAGTGAATTGGACATAATCATCATTCTGGAGCTTTTTTAAAATGAGGTGCCTGAAAAGAATGCTGATTTTGTTTGTGAGCTGTTGGCAAATAAGTAACCATAGTCATAACTTAGTCTTCTTTTTAAAGAATGATACTTAAGCGTGCAAAGTAAGGCATTAATAAAAATGGTTGTACCTCATCAGAAATATAATGTGTGCCCTCTGTACATGCCTAACTCAAGATAAGAAATTTTACATCAAATAAGATCGGAAATACATTTGCTGAATAACAAGAAAATGCACAAATTCAGCCCCCACGAATGCTGCAGATCTGTACGGGTGTTTCTCTGACACCGGCCTTGTTGGGGCACCCTGCGGTTCGGCAGCACCCGCTCGCGTGGCCTGCGGGGGTCTGGGACCTGGGGCAGTGGCAGCGTGCTGCTCCGCAACCTGCCAGTGCGGACACGTCGCTGAGCTGCTCGATTCCCTCCTGGGTGACCAGGCCCGAGCACCCACGGACATCAGAAAGGAAAAGCTTTTAAAAAAAAAAAAAAAAGGATTCCGTGTTGGAGGTTTGGGTCTGCTTTATTTTGTTCTGGGGAACAAAAATGTGCAGCTGTTGCTTGCTTGACCTTAAATGGAGATGATCTGGGCTTTCTCCAGTGGGATTAGAGATCTGCCACCAGAACATGTTTCTTTTCATAAATTTATTTAGAGATCTGGTTGATGTTTGGGATAATGTCCAAAAAGAGACGTGTTATACTGCAGCATACCAGCTCCTCTATTTAAATAATAATAAGACTTGTATTCACATCGGCAATAATTTCCTAGACTTTTTCTTTGCTTTCATGTGCTGGTTTTGAAAATTCCAGCTGTAGACATTGGCCACGTGTATAATCTGTGTGAGAAGTTCGAGATGTCAGTATTTGGCCCTTTGATAATCCATGACTCTGCATAGAAATGAACCATAACCCAAGCCCCATTATTTACGAAGAAATTCAACGGTAGGTCTAGTACTTAGGTTACTGCAATATTTCATAGTGCTGCTCCAGTTTTCCCTAATACTGAAGCATACCTTTACAATATCATACTGCCTCATGTTGCACGTTTGATTTTAAAGTAGCTAAAAGTGCAGAGAAGGGAGAAGTGGATACTCCCGCAGATGTGCACCACTTTGTGTGTGTAGGTGGGACAGAGTGGCAGTGTGGTATGAAAGCTGAACACATGAAAGAAATCTTTCCTTTTGTAACCAGTATTTTCTGACCTGATTCTGAGATGCTTCCTGCAACATGTGTAATTGCTTGTAGCCATTCATGCATCCGCAAATGTGGTTTAAGAGGCACCTTTTTAGGATGTCTGGTAAGGGAAAGGATCCAGCTCATGTATCCTTCAGTTATATTTGTAGTGCAGGCCTAGTTCAACTTAAAGGGAGATAAGGATTTTTTCTTCCTTTTAAAAATACAGGCAAAGCACTATTTGCAGCCAGTGTGAACAGCAGTCCAAGTTTACAGCAGGTAAGGAGTTAGCCTAATCAATTCAGAGATGCTCACGTTGTTCATGCCTTTGAGTTCTCTTGCTTGAATTTGATAGTTTTGTGACCCAAATGTTTCTGTCTTGCCTGATGCTTCCTTTAACACTTCTCTGACTTAAGTGATTCTCACTTAGATCTGCAATCTCAGTCGGATTCTGCCAGTCATTTATGGATGTTTTCTGGATGCATGGGGACGAAGTTGCCTTTCTGAGACTGCGCACTTTCCTGCTTCTATGAGTACGGCTTACAATCTCTGTTAGCGTTGTAGGAAACAGCTCTGCTGAGAAATGTAGGCTTGGCATCTTGTTCTTCTCCTCTGGGACAAGAAGTATTTACTTTTTTTTTTTTTAAGCATTGGACAGTCATTAAAATAGTCTGATCTTCACATTTTGTTCTTCGTTATAAACAAGGTGAACTAACTTTCTGAAGCTGCAGCTTGTGAAGCATACCATTGCAAAGCAATTAAAAAGCCTGTACAAAATAAATGAACAGAAAACTACAACTTGGGCTGAAAAATTTCTCGTTTTGGGAATGCTGAAGGCTCTGGCAGGACTAGTTGCCTGATTTGTTACTAACCAAAGACATTTTCAGAAAGGTCAGCTTGAATGTTTTCATTTTAGTCGGTGTTACTGGCATGAACTTTTAACCATTAAAGTAGATCACAGTGCTCAGTAGCGTATTGCGCCTGCTTATTGTCTTTTGGTGCTTTGGCCCAATGTTAGCAGAGAAGCAGGGGAACAAGAAATCTTGCCTGGCTGTTGCTTTGAAAATCCACAATGGCCCTCCTCTTCCCGTACCCTGCAGAGAGCTCTTATTTCCCTTGGATTCAACAGAGCTAGCACAGACTTGACCTGTGTAGCTTTTTTACTTTACAACAAAATATTGACAGCACAAAAAGCTAGGCTCTTTCAAATATCTGGTTGCTTGAATATCAGTGAAGATAGGCTAATGAAGGTCAAATAATTAGTAATTTGAGCAGTAGCAGTTAATTGTAGTGGTGCAAAGTGTCTTCGAAAAGCAACGTGATACAGAATAGGAAGTTCATTGATCTTCATTATAGTAGAAGGTTTTTTCCTTTCAATGAAGTGCTTGTGAGAACTGTACTTTGGTGTTTACTGGTGTCCTCAATCGGTTAAGCTCAATAATGTGTTTTAGGTGGTGTGCCGAGATCCTTATACCTAAGAAACTGTGTTGAGTGTCTTTGAGATAAGCTGTTCTAGGAAGCACAGAGATTAGTTGTGTTATATGACATGTTATGAGTGATGGATGAACGACGGGACAAAGGCGTATGAAGGAGAGATAAAGTTGGAAGACCATGTTCCAGTTGCCAAGTGGTGGTGCTGGATTATCTCCACTTAAACAGCAACTGCAGAATGGAGGAGAAACGATGCGAGTTTAGACTCAGCTGCTGCATGTTGTCAGCTGCAGGTTGTCCTAACAGAAACACACAAACTTTGCCCAAATGATGAGCTTGTTAGCAGCATTTAGAAGCTGCAGATTCTCTTGTGCGGAATGTTGCAGGAACCACCCCCACGTAGCGTGGAGGGGGAGCTCGTAGACCAGTGGCCTCAACAGTGCCTCTGCCTGCCTCAGTGGCATCTTCGTTCAGGTCGGCGCCGAGACCGCATAGATCAGGGCTCTGAACTTTGTGTACCAGGAAGGTTCTTCAGGCTAATTTTTAGTTGGTCCTACTTTGAGAGGTGCATATGGGAGACGTGAAGCAGAAGTGCCTTTCGTTCTCTCAGCTGGTGTTACAGAATGACATTTTTCTTTTTTGCTCTCTGTCATTTATTTCTTCTGCCCCCTCCTTTTTTTCTTTTTTTTTTTTGAGTGGCTATATGTAAAAGACTAGCATAATGGCTATGGTGAGTGTCAAAGATATCACTTTCTTTCTTTGTTATATACAATTCATAGCTAAAACACTGGGGTATTTTTTTTGTTTGTTTTTTAGTTTGATCAGAGATCACTGAATTTTATTTAAACAGTGGAATGTCTTTCCTTTCTTCCGTAATGAAGCACTGTTTCACAATTACATAAGCAGGAAAAAATGCTTTGTTTTAAAAACAAAAATGTTTCTCTCATACCACCCAAAAATTAATATCCCAAGCTTGTAACTTTAGAATTTGAGGGAAAATACTTTGTATTGTGGCAAAATAAAAACATTGATCTACTCCTTTAGTTCAGACTATCTCTGAGTTGAAAGAACAGATTTTCCCCATCTTGAAAATATTTTTCAGTTACGTATTTTGTTGTGGACAGCTGCTTCCTGATGGAAGTTCTGTTCTTACTCACTGGAGTGTGGAAACTCTGTTATGCATAGTCTAGCAGATCCTTTTGGCTGTAGCTGTCCGGCCACCAAGATGATGCGAAGGAGAGCTTTTCTTCCTCATTTTATGACTCTCTCCTTACAGGAGAAGCTATTGCTTTCTTCTTCCTCGGCCTCTATGGAAAATGAATTGGTCCTTTATGAGTATTTGATATAAAAGGCATTGTTCCTCTATAAATTAAGCAATGAAAATTAAACAAAGGCAGTTTGTTCTGAAGCGTGAATATTACCACCTTCTAGACGAGCCTTTTTCTGAGTTAAAAATACAGTCGCCTAATTCATGTTATTTTGGATTACTCTGGTACTATTTTTAAAAGAAGAGACCAAGTGTATATTTTTAGTTTGGTATATTCTTGTAATGAACCGCAGCATTTACATTAAGTTTGAAATTCTTCAGACTGCAGTAACTCCTGCGTGGATCAAGAAGTGTACAGATTAAGGACATAGCATTTTACTTAATATTTTAGCTACCACTGTGAACAGAGCATGAACATACTTGATGAGGGGGAGGGAAAGGTAAAAAGGGGAATACTTCACTGTCAAAAAGGTCTTTGAATATGCTTCCAGGGTTATATAGCTGAAAAATACAACTGTTTGAATGTTGAATGCGACTTTTCCAGTGTGTAGTCTGTATTGCTGGTATCTGTGATCATGCCAGTATCTGTCATCAGGGAGTATGGATGGGTTTTATTTTCATGATCTAATGTTTTCATTTATTAAGCAGAGAAGTATTTAGAATTTAATCAAGACCACAAAAGCAAAAGTACGGAGGATCTCCTGAGTTCCCTACAGAGCACTTGGGCTTCCTGATGCTTCCTCCTACCCGTGCAGGATTTTGCAGATTTCCATTCGTCTAAAATGACTAGTGGGTACAGTGTAGCTTAATGGAAATAGCAGTGGAGTAGAATTTGGAAAACAATGATTTTGAATCCCATCTACATTACCAGATTTGTGCATGTTTTCTTCAATTTCTTCAAAGACTGTAAGACAGCTATTTGGAGCCTGAATCACAGAGAAACTAGATGAAGACGTGCACGTACAGCCTTGAACCAGCTGTTACTGAACCAGGTTTTAGTTCCTTCCAAATGTTTGGTGGTATTAATGCACTATTAGTATATTGGAAAGAGTTTGCTGCAGATGCCCCACTTCTGGTAGAGTGGCCTCATCACTGCAGTGGGAGTTATTTTGCCTTTCATTCTCTCTGTATTGGACACAAAAGGGAGTGTCCAGCTGGGTCACCAGGAGAGCTGCTTCAGGCTGATGTGTAGTGCAGCAGTGCAGCATTTTCCAGTACGATGAAAAATGTATTCAGATCTTCTCAACCAGCAGATGCAGCTTCATCTTCATTTTGGCTCCAATAATGTTCTGGATGGATAAGACCTTGTTTTTAATTCAATCAGATAATTCATTCAACAGGTGTTTGTTTTTCTTTAGACAGGAATAGTCTTATTTGTATCTAGTAAAACCAGTATTTTGCTTACAAAATTTGGTCTCCACACTAGAGAATCTGCTGTGTTGTGATACTTTTTGGCGAGCCTTGGAAAAATTGTCTTCACTTTTATCTCAATGTCCACTCTGTAAAATGAGACTAATAAGGCTAGTGACTTTTTAAGATACCTTGAGACCTACAAGTGGGACATACTAATTGCCAGTGATGGAAGTGCTATTTATTTTTAGTGTGATCTTTCTCTGCTCTATTTCTGCTTATATTAAGGTTCTAGGGCCCCCCCCCATTAGTTTATCTCCTAAAGAAGGAAAACACCTTCACACACTGACATGGATGTTCAAATGCACCCTTACATCATACTGCTACTTTTATTAGAGACAAGTGCGTTTCAAGTACCCCTCATAAACTCAAGTGGAAAAGGTTCATGATTTGGATCGGAGCCAAACAGTTTAAAAATCCATCACTTGTTCTACGCACAAATTAAGTGACCACCTTCCGTGCTTGTGTGGTTCCCAGTTTCACAGACAATCCTGTGTTAAACTGGCTGCATTTCTTTTGTTTGTCAGCAGTGCAGAAGTTTCGGGCCAGAATCATCAAATATCTGATTTCTGAGATACAGAGGCACAAAACCTCTGTAGTTCCCTCTAAAATTTGGGGGGGACTGTGGGGGGGAGGAAATGACACCAACAGATGCATGGTGTTTCCATATGTTGTTGGTTTTTTTTTTTTTTTTTTAAAGAAGAAGTGATTTTTCAAAATTAAGGGGCAAATGCCTGAGTCATTGGTGTTTGCGTAATGATGTATGCACTGCTGTATGGGGATGGTGGTAGAATGGTGCCCCCAAGCAACGGAAATCTTCTCGCAGTAGATCCATATACTGTCCTGCTTGGTTTTTTGTCTGAATCACAGATGGTTCCTCCAAGCAGGAATTCATACAGTGAGGGCAGAAACTAGGAGTATGCCTCTAATTTTTACATCTGCTGAAGTTTTTTAAGGTAGTCACCAACGGAAGTAAATGAGTCCTGTACTCATGGTGTGCAGAGCTCTGGAATCCAGAGCTTATTAACTTTTGTTGTGGTTTAACCCGGCAGGCAGCTAAGCACCACACAGCCATTCGCTAACTCCCCCCCCAACCCCCCAGACGGATTGGGGAGAGAATCGGGAGAAAAGTAAAAAAAANCCCCTTTTCCCTGGCCAGCCCCCCAGTTTTATTGCTCAGCATGACATCATATGGTACGGAATATCCGTTTGGTCAGTCTGGGTCAGCTGTCCTGGTCCTGTCCCCTCCCAGCTCCTTGTGCACCCCCAGCCTCCTCGCTGGCAGGGCAGCACGAGGAGCTGGAAAGTCCTTGGCTCTGTACAAACACTGCTCTGCAGCAACTGAAAACATCACCATTATCTTCATCAAAAATCCAAAACACAGCATTGTGTGAACCTGTACAAAGAGAATTTAACTCTATCCCAGCCAAAACCATGACAACTTTGTACAAGGCTATTTCTTTAGAGAACTTGTTTTTATCTTCTGATCCCCAGTAAGGTGACTTTACTAAATTCCCCATGAGCTGTTGCTTATAGAACATCCTTGTCTTTTTTCTTCCTCTTTTTTTTTTTTTAATTTATCTTCATGGTAATGAGAGCTGGAGAACAACAAAAGTGGGTTTTGCAGGGATTTTTTGGAGGTTGTTTGTTTCTCCTCTACTATTTTGGTTTATCCACATATAAGGTAGTTTAAAAGCAGTGTACTAATACCTGATCATTCTTTCTCCATGTGCTGCTATCAGTTATAACGTGTACAGAAGTTGTATCTGCAAAACTTGAAATGCACAGGTGCAAGTAATTTGGCTGGACTCCAATTTTTGTGCAAGTGCCCATTGACACCAGGTCTGGATTGCGATTTTTAAGTAGTGGGTTTTTGTGAGTTTGTGTGAATACTTGGGTTTGTTTTCATATAAATATTTTTGAACAGTTATACTTAATTTTTGTGGGAGTGTTTTTTTTTGTCTGTGTTTAAACTCTGTTAAATCTGATAAATGTTAAATGAATGATTAATGTTTCTTTTAAAGTCATGAAAAGCTGAAACCAACAATGCAGAAGAAGAGAGGCCCAGTTTTCTGGTTTGGGGGCTAACACCCGTCGCAGAATCTAAAGATCTTCCATGTGATAAGTGGGGACCATTGATAAAGATTTTTGCCTAGGATCAGTTTTCCCCAAATGCCTGCTTCTGCCTCACATTAAATTGAGAGGAACACACCTCTCTTTTGGTATGTTTGCATGTCTTGTCAAAAGAACCTGATGCTCTCTGCTTGTTAGGATCTTTTAAATTTTCTTTTCCTATTACTGCACAGCAAGTATTCCTTTTTTACTTCTAATATTTGCCCAAGTTGCACTCTCTTTTCATCATCCTTTTGTTACAAAAGGGCTCCTGTCCATTTCTGTGCAAGGCTGGTGCCAGCTGTGCTCATCCTTGCAGTTTCACACAGGCTGGCAAAAATAGAAGCCTTTTTGCTTCTTTCTAGCTCACTTTTTGCATCCACTCTTCTTTGGCAGTGAGGAGGAATAATAAGTTAGTAAGG
The DNA here is from genome assembly GCA_013399475.1 of Chauna torquata. Classification (NCBI taxonomy): domain Eukaryota; kingdom Metazoa; phylum Chordata; class Aves; order Anseriformes; family Anhimidae; genus Chauna; species Chauna torquata. The sequence continues at coordinate 180,807 of VXAL01011245.1, forward strand.
AATGAGCAGTGAACAGGCCATTGATAAACTGGTATTTGTAGATATCAGCAATGTGTATTTAACAAAAAGGTTTTTATAAATGATCAGAACTTGGTTGAGGATGTCTGAGTGCAAACGTCTGAGATACTGTACTTTCAGGGATGCTTCCATTCATGATTGATTTGTGACTTTTATATTTTCTTCCCAACTATTCTTTTATTATATTTCTGTCTTACTCGTACAGTCAGTAAAGTCTTGCAGGGAATATGGCGTTTTGTGGGCTTTGATCAACCATTGTCATGGTTTTTTATCATGCTGCTTTCCAGGTCAGAATAAAGGCGGGGGTGGTGGTGGTGGTGGAATTAACTTCGTTGTGTTGTTTCCCAGAAAGCTTCAAGGAAAAAAAAAATCATGATTGTTCTCCTTGTGGAAGCTCCCTTTCATCTCCTGATTTTTTTATTTTTTTTTTTAGTAGAGAACATTTGAATTTAAATGTAATGGGAAGATAAAACGAACACTTAATAAAACAAGTGCTTCTATACTTAGGAAAGACCCAGTTGTTATCAGTGGAAAATTCCAGGCACTGTTGCTTTTAACGTCATGTTAAGTGGCACCTAGAAGTGTTTTGTGTTCATAACATTTGCCAGAATATAAATGGAAAGGATTTCTGACAGAAATAATGTTGGTGTTGTGTGGAGTATAAAGGAATGTTATAACAACACATAAAAGCAAGAGATGTTTAATTGTTCATGGGAAGATAGGCAGAAGAGGGTGTACAATGTAGTCTACAGCTTTGGGAACGCCACGTTCAGCCTTGAAGAGCGCAGCAGCTTAAGGTGGCAGAGATGAGAAGGTGGCAGAGGACTGCTGAGTGCCTGTGACCTCTCGCAGCGAGACCCTCCTTCCCTCATGCATAACAGCATGCGTTGCAGGGATCCTGCCAGGCCTTCTCAGAGTTAGTACGTTGATTTCTTGGTTTGCCGGTTGAGACTTTTGCCCAATACCATTGCGGGTGCTAGAGGGAATGAAACCTTGCTATTAAGTGGTGGCCGTCATTGCAGTTCACTTCCCTTCCTCATCTCCCGTTATAGCTTATACCCTGGTTTGTTCATCCCGTGCACCTCCCGGTCTTTGACACGTGCAGCCTGACTGTAGGTGAGGGCTGTGCTTCTGGTCCTGTGTGTGCTGCCATAATTCAGTTAACCTGTGCTGGGCTATTCTGGAAAATGAGAGAGTGCAGGAGGTTTTTATTTTCTCTTACAACACCTTCATGTGGAAGCTCATTTTCTTGAACTAATCTGCATCTCTGAATACCATGTCTTGGCTGGTATCCTGACAGTGTCACAGTGACTATGTAGCAGTAGTTTATTCAGAAACTTAGAATATAGTCCACAAACTGATACCTCTGAAGGGTTTGGCACTGTTTTGAGGCAAAATAATTCAGCTCGAGGTATGTTCATGCTAATCCAGCACAAAGCTGTGCCACTGCAAAACGTGTCGTCTTGTATGCTGCTTTTCCACGTAGCAGTGTGTGCCAGCACGAGGTCTCTTGTGGCCCTGTGCCCCGAATCTGATAGGGTCTGACCAGACAGGAGCAACCTTCATGTGTGCAGGCGGGGAGGGAGCTGAAAGGTAGCGGGTGGCAGTGGTGGGAGGGGCAGGGGAACAGCCAGTCCTTTTGATAGCAGTGCACGTTTATGCCACCCTTAAGTGACCACGATTGCTATCAGAGCCGTGCAGCTATGCCAGCGGTAGCAGAACTGCGTTTCTTTCCTCCATGGTGACCGGCATACCTGGCGGCAGCGTTTGTTTCCCCTCTGTCTCAGTATCCCAGCAACTTGCTCTTAGCTCCTGTGTTCGCTGCTGTGCGAAGGGATCGTGGCTTCCCCTCTCTGTGGTGGTCAGACCTGGCCTTGGTTCAGCTCAGAAGCCGCAGCTGCAGCACCAGCAATGCTGGGAGAAGTGAATGCACCAGTAACAGTAATGCAGAGGGCGGTCGGACTCCTCCCTGGCTGGTGCGGGCCGAGTCCATGAGGTCTCTAATAAAGTGGGTCATGTCTTGTCTGCAGTGCAGCTTTCAGCTGGGAAGGAGGCTTCAAGCGGTCTTGGAAAAAATTTTGATTAATAGCTAGAGGGAGTGTTGCTTTAGGAGGCATTTTAGTGTTGTCACTGTTGATTCTTTTCCTACTTGGAAGCTTTCCCTGCCAAAAAGATAGGGTGATGGTGATGTCTGTAAATAGCTAGCATTAGTGTTTTAATTTTTCTGGAAAAGCTTTAAAAAGTCATACAGCAGATGCAATAATGCAGATCTGCCTAACAGACGAGAGGCTCGTTGGCTCCCACTTGCAAAATGAAACAACTTATTACTGCAGTTGTAAACACTTGCTGCAACAAGAAGAGAGGGAGCAGGGCAGAGCACCAGCAAAGGACTTCATGTGCTTGCTTCGTGAAGCCCTGAATGACTTTGCAATGCCAGCATGGATGGGTCTGATTCTGTAATGGCCAAAAAAAAAAAGGGGGATGTGTGTGTGAGTTGTCCTTTTTATTTTTATTTTTTTGCATTGTTTAGCTAATTTTGAGACTCCAAATTACCAACACTCAGTTAGCTGTCTGCAAATCGGGATACCACTTAGTGCATCTGTCATGCTGGCTGGCTGTTCTTCAGAACTCCCTTGTGTAAAATCCGTGCAGTGAACTGTGGCTATACATTTTTAAGGTGAGCCCTCTCTTCAATGAGTTTTGATCTTGTATTTCAGCCTATGAGGTTGGTGCCTAACTGTGATTCTCCTCTCCGCATACCGTAGTCCATTCTGTCTTTGATCATAAATACTTGGTCGCAGCGAAATTTAATCCTAACACTGAGAAGAAGTCCTGATGTGTCATTAGGTAGGGATGGGCTTGCCCTTTATTTCCTAAACTTTATTGACTGTAGATCTTAAAATTTGAATCTTCTTTCAGTTGTTTGTGGGGTGCTTTAGCTAGTTTTCCGTATCTTTTTGGTTTATTCTTTATTCTCCTGATACTCTTATCCCAAATTTTATTCCATCAATCCTGGTTTTATATGTACTCAGCCTGGGAAAACAGAGCAGCTGCTGGCTGCTTTCACGTCTCTTCAGCCTTTGTCTGTGGTATTTAGCTCTTTATTCATAAATCAGTTTTTCTAAGCTTGCTGATCGTTAGGATTGCTCTTCTTTGAACATTTTCTACTATTCCAGTGGCTTTCTGGTGGTATGATGCCCAGAACTGAACATGTGTTTTCCAGCTGGGTTTATGCCAGAGCTGTTTAAAGTCACTGTCGTATTCCTTCCCTCTCCCTGTTTGTCTGTGACCTGACATATGTAGGCAATCCAGACTTACATTAAGCTTGTTTTCAGGTAGGCTAAATTGTGAACTCCTGGCAAGTTTATTCTCCCTGTTAGTCTGTGGTCCCTCTTATATTAATTACTTTACAGTTAACATGTCTGTATAAAGTATGTTTTGGAATTTTTTCCATACTTCATTGATTTTTTTGATAATTTTTTCATGCTGTAATTCACCGTTTCCTGTTGGTGTAATGCTAACCTCTCTAAGATACACCTGTATTTCTCAGTACCTCATAATTTAATGTTTCAATTTTGATTTTAATTATCTACTTCTCCTCATTAAAAATTCCCCAAAGAACACCACATGTACCACTGACGGAGTGAGGGTGCAAGGGCATGATTAGATGTTGTCTCTCTCTCCCCCATGACTGCTTTAGCTTTGTAAAAGCATAGCAAAACGTGATACAGCCTAGGTGTTACTGCCAGGAATTTTACTGATTACATTTGGCTGAGCAGAACCACTGTCTCCCCTAAATGGCAAAGATGGAGCAGAGTGGAGCGGTAAGTAGGTGGTGGTGAAATACAGACACGACAAGTCAGGATTTCTTGATTCAGACCCTAGTCTTGTTTTTACCCATCTGGGAATCTGTTACAATGCTTCTTTGGCTGTTCTTTCTAGTGTGTTTCAGCAAGGCACAGCATCTTTCTCTAGAAATAATTCCTTGCAGAAATGATTCCTCGCTTTGCTTTAAAGTGATTTAAAAGTAGGGCCTGATTCAACCATTGCAGCCTCATCTCACTTCTCCTGCGTGGAGGCCCCTAGCCCTGTCTTGCTTTCCTGGCAAGAAGGTGGCTGATCTTGCAGGACTGCCTGAACTAAAGGAGCTGTTGTGTACCGAAGCACTCCGCCTGCTGTTAGGAAGAAGTCTGGGTGGGGAGGAGGGGATGGCGAGTCCTTCTTTCCTTACTCTGGGTGGGGAGCGGTTGCAGAGCTCATCAGTGACCACCGTGCTGGCTTTACAGATCTAATCCTTTTCCCCTCACAAGGGAGGAGGGAGCAAGAGGCATCTCTGTGATGACAGCACGCCAGGGTTTGCCGTTGCCACGTCCACCTCTTCTGTCTCCCTCGCGCCCAGTGAGGTGGGAAGGCAAGTGCTGCGGCCCTGAGGCACAGCCCGCAGCGAGAGCCGCGTTGCGTTCCTCCGCTGTCAAGCCAGCGAAAGGAGCTGCTTACTGTCTTGCTGACCGTGGTTGCACTGATTCTTTGCATTGGGTTAGCTGTGGATGCCCAGAATTATCTTTCTCCTGAATAGTGAATGCCTGTGAAATTCACTGAGAGAAGACTGATACCTACGGAGTGGCTTTTACGATAGCGTGGGGCAGTGCAAGCCCTTGGCCAAAAGGGATCGTTCGCTTAGCATAACTGCTGGCTTTCTTCTAGGTGTTAGTAATGGCCTGTGAAAACTCTACTGTCGTAGTATAGACAGTACTAAATTATTTAAACTGCAGCTTTCAGAATTTTTTTTTTTTTTTTTTGCATTGGCTGTCATTTTGACTTTTTTGGACTCCACCTCTACTCTCCGATACAACATACTATGTGGAGCGACATGCTGCTCTGTGGGCTGAGACACTGAACTGTTTCAGGCAGAAACCAAGAACATGTTTGGAGAAGATAATTTTAATTAGTTCAATTAAAATCCCAGCTGTTATTGGCCTAAATTATCCAAATGTTGCTGTCTTGTAGGCCAGAGAGAAATTATTTTCCCATTGTTAAGAAACATGATGGAATTGGTCAGCAACGTGTGTTCCAGCAATGAATACATGCATATAGGCTAGTACAGCAAATATATATATATATATTTTTTCCCCAGCAGCTAGCTATGTCTCAGCAGTGACTTGAAGGCTTGCCAAGTCATGAAAGTCAAGGCCAAGACCTTGTCAAAAAAAAAAACAAGCTAGTGAGGGCCTTTGGACGCCACTGTGCAAAGGATACTGCTTTAATTGAGCAGATGTTCTTAGTCCAAGCTTGATGCGCTTGGAAGAGGTGCCAGTCGACAAAAATAGTTGTATTTTCTAGGGCAGATGGAAAAGAATGCTGTCTGTCTCAAGCTAGGGATTTTTGTGTGTGTGTGTATGCGTGTGGCTTTTTTCTGTAGTTGTGGAGGATTCAAGTTGAGTACTTGGAGTTGTGGATGGCTTTCTGTATATGAATCCTAAAAATGTATCTTGCTCATGCTGTTTGGTTTGATGTCCTTAAGAGACAAAATACTTGAATGTAAGTGGACCACCTGTGTGTTACCACACCATTCAAAGCATCTAGAAAGCTGTTCGGAGTAGTCAACACCATGTGCTCATAAATGAGTGAAGTGTCTTGTTATTCTGGGCAGTGCTAAGAAGTATTTTTAGCCGGTTCATTTTTTTTTTTCAATTGCCGAAACATGATATCAGAAACAGAAAGATCTTTTGTTGTTGTTTTTATCTGTTCAGAGTGATGACTTGAAGCGTGTGGGCAATAGAGATAAAGTAAAATAATGTTTTATGTGTTCTTATACATGTATGTCCAGCTGGCATATACTCCACAAGATTAGATATATTCCAAAGGCAAAACATCTTGATCAGTCAGCTAAGGAAGCCTTATGTTTTAGATTTTTCAAGAACTTACCATTAGCATCTAATTGGTAAAATATTACTCTGTTCTTAACTTTGCAAAATGTATTGCCTTGCTTTTCAGCAGCCTTAATATTTCGTGGACTTCTTGCATAGTCATGTATTGTACTGAAGTTGAAGGCTTTGTTTTTAATTTTAATGCAAACTATTGAGTTTGTATATGTGCTAGATTTAAGTGATGTGCTTGCTTTGACACATTTTGCTAGGGAAACCACTGGTGGCTTCCAAAATGTTTTCAGTTAACATGGGTTCATATTTAAATAGCTGTCTTTAATCTCATCCCCTCAGTATCCCCTCTTAGTAGCTTTTCTGAAGAAAGTTTGTTTTTAGAGTTCAGTCTCAAAAGACGAAATTTGCCTTGCTTAGTAAATGGGATGATTTGGCTTTATAAAGCCATAGATTTTCTGTTTATCATGTCAAACTGTTGTGAGTTGTTTTTTTGGGTGGAAATGGAATTTCTGGCTCTAAGAAGTAAGGAAAATAGAGCAAGGATCTAATCCAACCGCATTTAAGACTGTTTCTCTCTCTTTTTTTGACTGTAAGCAAGGCTTCTGAGGTAGATATATAAAAACAATTAGCACTATAGTGGGAGAAGCAAAGGAAAAATTTTTGTGACGCAAAGTACAGTGATAGTTACTGATGTTGTCACTTTATACTGCATGACCTGGCATGTGTGACTAAGAGAGACTTTCACTGGAGTAGTTTTGTGCTGGTGACTATTAATTCAACCGGTCACAAGGATAACTGTAATACGGAACAATGTGTGACAATGCTAAGGTATTCTGTAAGAGCCGAAGACTACTTTGAAGTTATCTGGTCTGGTTTCAGCAACTCAGACAAAATTAATTTTAGGTTTACAGATCTGTAAAGATTATGTATGTGTTTACTTAAAGGAAGAGTCGTGACTTGGTTAACAAATTTATGGTAGATCTTAATCCATGCAGCACTTAGCTTTTCCTTTCCTCACCTTCCAGTAGAGTACAGTACCATCTTCATAGCTTCTTTGAGCAAGCGTAGGTTTAATGGACTTATTAGAAATGGCAGATGTGACAAGTTCTGTTCCCACAGAATTTTCAAACACAGAATATGCTCCAGTAAGCAGTGTGTGAGGCACCTATTTTAGGTATGACATTTGAGAGAACTTCCAAATGCCTTTGGTGGGTTTTGTTGCTTGTGGGATGTAATCACGAATGAGCATAGGGCAAGAAATAGTAATCATAGTCATAAATCAGTGAACCATTTTAGGGTAAAACTTCATTTAAATGATATTTCACACTTTAGTTTTCCTCAAAAGGCACTGTTTTTCCTGTCAATATGACCTTTTCATTAAAGTATAATGCTTACTTTGTCCGGCAAGGTATGCAGTCAACATTAAACCATCTACTTGCTGCATTCTGGATGTGGTTTTTTTTTTTTTTNACAGATTTTTTTTTTTAAATCATTCATAACTAATTGTACTACTGAAGCTATCCAGCTTGTTAAGCAAGGGAAGTACTCCCTGAAGCAGATGAACTGGACTTGTTGGGACTTTTTTTTGAGACAGTCTTCAAAGATTTATTAACTAGTTGTTCATGTAACCTTACATATAGTTTTAAGTTATAAATTAAATGAGGGAAAACATGTTTCTGCCTTTTCAGGTCCACTTTATCAACGGGCAAGTTAGGGATTGAACTGAACTAGACTTAATGGGGAAAAATACTCTCAACTTACAGCACAGACCATGGCTGTCAGGAGTTCATGACTTCAGTGCGTCATGGTTCTGGGGTTTAGGCAGTGATTTCTCTCCATTCAGTAGAGCTTTGACCAGAAATGCATACTGCTGAATATTACGTACCTAATTTTAGTAGCTGATGCTATATTTTAGTCTTAAATTAAGATTATAATAATGTATGTTAAGTTTAAAATGTTTAGAGCAGTACAAATAAAAAATATCCTTAGGTCTGTTCAAACTTTTAAAACTGAATTTAGCCGTATTTTCACTTTCTTTTCCTGCTCTCTTCCGAAAACATAGAGGCAACGTAGTCCAAGGTGGCTCCCAGAGAATAAAAAGTTATTTAAAAAAAAACGGTGGAAGATGATGCGATGTCCCATGGCAGTTAATGCTGGGATGCCTCCATCTGATAACTGAAGTTCTAACTTAAACCTTTCCTTATGTGGATTCCTGACACAAATACTTGTAATATTTTTTATATTCTGAGTATACAAATATTCCTGATTAAACATCCCAGTTAGTTGTTTACTTTTCTTCCAAACCATGATGATGTTGGCTACTATTCAGTTTGACTGTCATCTTCAGATCAGTTTGTAGTGAGATGTGAAGACTAATGGTATGCCTGAAGTCTGTTACTTCTGAAACTTTTATTCTTGGGAACAATTAGAATTTAACCAGAATTATATTCCCATATTCTATATTTCAAATGCACATACTTATAGGGGTATTTCTCTTTCTCTGTATGCTAAAGTTACAGGTGGGAGTCAAACAAGTGAAAGGAATGGTAAGTGTTATCTGCAGTTATCAGCCAGTCTAAAGCTATCAAGCTATCTCATTTCTAGTACTCAAATAATTGCAGCAGGATATGATATTTTGTGTTGTTTGCCTTTAATAATGTATTTAAGTTCTAAGTGAGCTTTCCATCTCAAACTGCTTCAGAGCTGTGAATTCATTAGTAGAGAAATGATAAAATAGTTTTTAAATCACTGATGCTGGACTGAAGTTTGTTAAGGAAAATGTTTATAAATCCAATTTTTTTTATATAAAGCAAATCTGAATAAGTTGCAAAACAAGTGTTACATTTCTGAAACAACAAACCACTTTGTGAATTCCCCAATATCTAGGAGATTATTTATTTTACCTTTGGTGTTTTGGAGGCTAATTATAGAAATATTTTATGCAGGTTCCGACTGGAACATCTCGTCAGAGTTACCCAGCTACCAGCTATCAGGACTTCAGCAACTGGGAATCTCTAATGAAAATTAAAGAGGGGCTGCTAAGACAGAAAGAGATTGTGATCGATCGGTGAGTAAGCTGCTCTTGCTGCATTTGTTAGATTAGATGAAATAAAAGCTATGATGTAGAAACTGACTTTCAGGAGAGCTGTTTATTCAGTGAAGTGGTTAGGTTTCAGTCCAGCAAATATTTATATGCACAAAGTATGTGGGACCTAGACCTTGCTAGGAGAGAAGACAGGCCACTTGGTAAAAGTCTTTTACAAATTTCCGAATTTACTAAGGAGTTTGATGCCTTTGCAATGGAAAAGGGAGAGTGAGACCAATAGCCAGTTCTGCTGTCAGCTTGCCTAGCCTAGCTTCTTACAAGTCTTCATGTTTGTATCAGACGTCTTTCTGCTTGTATATAGATCTTGGGAGTGATGCAAGATGAGAACAGGGAAACTGCATTGAACTGATTTTCTTCTCTGCGACAAGTAGAGAAATGCAATATGTTTGAAACCAGCTGATAAAGCTTTGAGAAATTGGTCTTTGCAGAAACATACAGTGGTAAAATCCTATTTAAATGCTCATACAAATTGTTCAGGTAATAAAATATTAAGTTCATTATCTACATGTCAAGAAATACATTGTTTCTAATTGAAATTGGTATCAATCTGAAATAGGCCTTGGCAGCAGCTCACTGCTTTAAGTTTCTAGTATAGCTGACATCATTTCTGGAGTTCTTGGTGTTAGGATGAAATGAAGCCTTAATGAGGAAAGTGTGCTTTTAATAAAGGGCTTGAGCTTAATGCAGCTTACGCTAAATTAGCAGATGTCATCAGGAGCTGCAGAATTTGGATGTAGGACATTTAAGAAAGGCATTTTTATATTTGACATAATTATCATTTAGCTTAGTCTGTGTTTTAATAATAAATTCTTGGCTCGTGGCTGAAAGAGGAGTGGTTGTTCTGGTCTTGAAATAGTTTTGCCCTCTTACTGATACTTTGCTCTACAGCCTGAGGAGAACTACGTAAAGCAGGTGTGTGCTAATCACAGGAATGTCAGGCATCTCTGGTGATTGTTTTTGTTTCATCTGGTAGTTCCTCTCCCTTAATGGGTGGAGATGGATGACTTCGGCATGATTTTCTTTGGCAGCAAAATTATGCTTGCGCACAGTCTGTTCTGTTGCAATAGAAAAAGGAGTTGCAGTAGTTTACGATGTTTCTACCCTGTAGCAATCTGACCAGTACTTCTGCTGTCGTTGTGGTGATGGTCAGCATCAGCTTCCCCAGGTCAGCTCAAACACATGCTTGTGTGTATTTTCCTGCCTCTGCGGTGGAAGATGGTATGCAAAGCAGCAACTGCAGTGACTGGGGCACGGACGCAACATCCCACTCTGGCAGCTCTGCTGCAGAGATGGGGATCTTGCAAGGGGATAAGCAGTTAAGATGGAAATATCCTTAACTGTTGCATAGATTTCCTCTGTCAGAGTCTTTTAATCAACTGCTTAGGGGCTGTCTAAATAGCAAGCCTGGAAAAGCTGCTGCAGTATTGATAGTAATGCTGCGTAACCTGCAGCCCTCCTTTCAGTGCCCAAGCTGTCACCAGCATTTTTAAGCACATCGTGCATGATGGCCAGGGGCTGTCTTTGGTGCCTGTGCTGAGCACCTACACTCTACATGAAGGCTTGTTATACAATGGCAACTAAAATGTCAGTTCACACTATTCTTCTCACACTGAAAATGGATTTACAGTCAAGGATGAAGTTTCATTTTACTGAAGTGACAGTTTGCAACCTAGTTACCTGCTAATGTTACTTGATACTGTCCATCCTGAGGAAGAAAAGCTATTTCTTGACATCACATGGCAATGTGTTAGTTCTTTTTTGTACAAAACGTACTTTTAAATGACTTAGTGAATACAGATCTTTCTGGATTTATGAGAGAAGTCAACTGAGGCAATTCCTTTCCATTCAGCTGAAAAGGCAAAATACACTCTGAAAGCTGTTGAAGTGAACAAAGACCACGTAGTGATTTTAGTCATTTGCTTTAAGTAGACACTTCATGTTACAGTTGAGCACGATGTAAGTTGCAATAATGCAGTATAATAATACCCCACAGAAAAGGTGCTTTTTTTAAATATTGAGCCTCCATTTGGGCAAAAAAAAATTGCCTTAAAATTTATTATTTGAAAAGGAAATAATATTATTTCAAATAAATAATTTGTGTTATTTAAAGCTAGTACAAAATGATGTTGCATGTTTAGAAAGATTTTGCAAAAGATTTTCTTTCATTAGTTTTTTTTTAATAAAGGTACCATCTTCCGTGACAAAAAAAAAAAAATATATTTTGATGGTTTCACTCATGAAGAAAATAGTACATAACTGCTGTCCAAACTCCTAGAAACAGAGCACTATTATAAAGTGCTAGTGTTATATTTGTTATTAGATGGAGTATTCATAATACTTAAGTACGAGTAATATCTTTTTTCAAGGCTGTCCATATTTTACAAGGGGTGACACAAGGCATTTCACTGAGAGTCCAGATGATGTTTGGGACTAAACCTAGGTTTTTTGGCACCTGGTCTACATGGTCTTACTCTAAACTTCTTTTCCCAAGCTAATTCAAATTCTGAATACTGGCCTAAAATAATTTACACAGTTTGCTAAAGTTTGGTTAATTAGAATTCAGGATGATGGTATTTAAATTGCTGAATTTAAGCTTTTTGTTAGTGGAGGTGGAATTCTTTTGTTGACAGAGGTCTTGGTAGTATGTGTTGGCTGAAAAAGCTGTTTATGCCCATGGTTCCTGCGGAATTTTAAAAGGTGTGGTCTTCTTAAAACATGTCTCATGTTGAATTTACAATCTTATGACTGGAGGATGTCAGAAAGACTTGTTTAATTCTTGGTGGAGACAGGAGCTTGGGAGAGCCAGGTTACCCTCCTGCTGTCTGGAAGCTGGAGGAGCGGTGTAGCAAATGGCGGGAGGATGCCGAAGGGTGGTACTCTGAGCTGCGGTGCCTGGGCCGTAACTGTTTGCTGTTGACAGGTACAAGGAACAGCTGGATGAAAAGAAACATCCCGGGAACACCCTTATCTCGCTCTTGTCACCAGCTACCCTTTCAACCGCATGGTTGCTATCCAGTTTGTTTGAGGTTAAAACGCACTCTACTGTTGTGAATTGCACCAGGAGGTGGAGGAGTTGAACGTCGCTTTGCACCACACGCATTGTTCTGCATAGCAGTGCTTAAATCTGTTGATATGTAGGAAATAGAGGCTAGGTACATAGCAGTCTCCTTGAGCTGTTTTACCTTCATCTTGTTATAAAGGCGGGGGGAGGAAACAAACCTGCTGCCTGTTTCCTTTCTTTCCTCACAATGATAAAAAGGCAACAGAAATCCAGCCCTTCAGGATTAGATTATTAAATTTCCTTGTTTTGCATCAGAAATCTAGCAGTTTGGAAAAGCTGCAAACAAGTTCTTGTTTAAAATGATTCAAGGAGCAATACTTACTATGTAAATCACCACACTGAGATAGGTTTATGTGGTACTGGAAATTCAAAGCCATTAACAGAATTTAAAAAAAAACAACAAACAGCCACTTGCATTTGTGAAAAGAATAAGTGGCTTGATGTATATTCTACACACTGTGTTGAACATCAGATTTACTAACAGATGAGTTAAAATCAATTTGACTTGTGTATTTGAACAAGTATAAATGAAGATAGTAGCATAAATGGATGGGTATAAAAGTGGTTTTATTTTGCTTTTAAATCTACTGTAGGAATCACTGCCAATGTAATGAATCAGAGCTTGAAATCTAGTTTTAAGTCTGCTCTTAAAGAATGGGGGAGACCCCACTTTTTGAAAGGGAAAATGTGGTGTGAGGGAGGGAGCCTGGCGCGTGTGTGCACAGGAGCACAGTTGCACTTCGTAAAGGTGCATGTATCATACTTTTTCCATTTAAGATCTGTTGGTACAGGCTGCAGATAAGAGTTAAGGGTCTTAGGGGTTTTGTCTTTAAGAGGAAATCTGCTCCTGTAACACTTAACTACTAGAATGTCTGTCACCCACTGTACAAAATAATTGGATTATGTCATTGCTTTACTTCTCCCGCAGTTTGATATGTAACACTACGTTATATTTAGCACCAGAGGGAGCCAACAGTGTTTGCATTGGTTTAGAAAATTACAGCATCGCATTTTAATTTTGTGTTGTTCCTGTGTTGTGTACTCTGTTCAGTACATTAACAATACTGAAATTACAGTGTTTTGGTACAATTGTGAATGTCTCTTAAGACTGGCCAGCCACTGTAGATGTCTCTGGTGTGGTATTGACTCTGTTTGTTTGGCAGGGATTGCATAAAGAGGGGTATGCGAATAAATGCCAAATATCTGAACATATGACATAAGCTGCTGAGAATAACACTCTGCATGCAATGTTCTCTTCCAGACAACTTGAGGGCATTTGAACTGCTTTTTAAGGAAGGGTAGATATAAAAATATAATCTTAGTGAATAGCTGTCATTCCTCAGGGCACAATAACATTCACATTCTTAAAACAGTTGCTAAATCATTAGCTTGCCATCCAGAGTTGAATTACACTTAGACGTTTTCATTGGGATAATTGTATTAGATTTTCTTTGCCTCCTATCAAATTGGCCTGTCTTGATTTGTTCACATTGAACAGCATGTGAGCTGGTAGTGTTCATGTTAATGCTAGTGTAAAGCTGTAATGTGCTTAATTTTGGGATGCTCTGTTAAGATCTGCAGCATTAGCATGTCCACTTGAGGGACAATTTGATGCCATTTTTGATGAAGTCACACTGAGGCTTTCTGCCACCCTGGATCTGAGCAAACGCATGTACAGTGGGAGTCCTGTGTAGGGAGTAAGGCTACAGGGAACCTTCTTGAGTGCCTTGCTGTGTAAAATACTCTTTGCTTGCAATAATATCTTGAAAAACATGCATTTATCTCTTTCTGATATCACCGATCACTTTGGTAATTTGTGGTTGAGGTAGATTGGGCTGGTAAACTTTCAGGAAGGTTTTGTTACAGAGTGATTATTTTGGCGGTTTTAAAAGTTCACCTTTTCAGCTGAATACTAGTGATATCAATAGAACGGAATGATAACAGTCCTTCATTAGATAATAGCCTAAATTGTGGCACTAATGAGGGAAAGTAGGGCTAGAAAGGACCTATTTAATGTTTGTGCTGGGTCATGGGGAATACACTGCAGTGGTATCGCCCCTGATTGATGTAACCTGTTCTTGAAAGCCTGCAGTCACAGATAGTCTGCAGCCTTTCTAGGTTGGACAGTTTGGTGATTAATTAGCTTAAACATTAGAAAACTTTTCCTAATATGTCTCAGTCTTTCCTCCCAGGTCATGTTTTCTAGACCTCTGGTAGCTTTCATTATTCCGTGAATTCTCTCCAGCCCATTTTACATCTTCCCCAAAGTGGACAGCTGAGGCCTCCCTCCTGCTGCGTACGTGTGTCTCTCGCGGGCCACCCCTCTGCAGCGCTTGGTTTTGCAGTACAGCGTTACGTAGTTATGGTTAGCTCTAATCCCAGATCTTCCTCTCTGGAACTGCTGCCGCACTGCTTTCTGTTCTGTGTATTTACGTATTTTCAGGAAGTTCCAGTATTTGTCAGAGACAGGAGCAGCAGGGAAGCGGCATGGCTTGCTGTGTAAGTGTCCTGTCAGGAGTCTGCAGGAGTTGCAAAACTCCCATCATGGGAGGGAGGGTGCCGTCCTCTGTCTGGGCAGACAGCCGTGTCTGTGTCCCACTCGTTCCTCACACCCACTTGGCTAAGTAGCAGAGATCATTTGAGAAAGTTGAGTGCAGTTGTTGACTGTGCTTTTGCCTGGCCTCCCCGTACGTCAGCACTGGCTTACGTCCTGTGGGTCAGGCTACTGTGTCAAACTTCAGTACAATTCAGAATAGTCCTTTAAAAAATAACAGTCCACCTAGAAGAGAGATTACTTCTTGACTCCCAAAGGTGGTGTTCTCGTATTCTGTTCCAGATTAAGTTCTCTGTGACTGGTGGAAAGGTAGTCTTCCCTTTACACTGCAGATGCTTAGATATATTAAAAAAAAAAAAAAAAGCAGACTTAATTGCATAAGGAAGTTGGAGACTATCTCTTTTTTCCATGAGCTTTAGTGGTGTCAGAGCCCTTGGACTTTATCTTACAAGTTATGGAAAACATGTTTGCGTTGTTTTTAGGACTTTGTTTACTGCTGATCTCTCTCCCTATCAGTACTCTGCACATTTGGAGTTGTGATCCCAAGAGATTGTGCCTTTAAAACAAAGGGATATAAAAATTAGCATCCGACTTCTTAAAGCAACAAAACAAAGCAGTATACCTCTAACTGTGGTGTGCAATAAGCGATATTTGTACTACAGAAGGACCCTTATTACATTGTGCTTCACGTCCTGATTCTGAGGAAATCTGTTGAAGCATTTTCACCTAAAGCAACTACTTCTCGGTAACCTTTGAAGGTGAGCATCGATTGTCGCTTGATTCATTATGAAGTTACTAACATTGCTGTGGTGGTGGAAAAAGCTGTTTTCTACAGTCCCTGAAGTGTCTGAAGATGCTGGACCTTTATCTTCACTTGTAGTGTAGGACTCTTAGATTTGCGCTAATTTAAGTCTCTTAAAGGTTGAGGGGAGGAAGTACCTCTCTGGCAACCATGGGTTTTTAAAGACTCTTTCATGATAGCAAAGTGAGGGGTAAGATGGTTTCATAGAGAACAGATGGGTTGGTCCCATGCTGAAGAAAATGTGGCTTGTTTCCAGATGAATGCATATATGAGCGTCTGTCTAAGCATGTCTGCAATTAGCTAGTCCTGTGTGAATATGAGGAAATGATGTGAATGTCAGTTATGTTGTAGTAATGTTCTGAGAGATGCACAGAAGCAATTTGTATATTAAACAGTTTATTTATTATTAATGCTGGTCTCGGAAGGCAGTTCAGGCTCCTGCATGTGGGGCTGAGTTGTGTCTGTGCTACCTCACTTCCTTTGTGCTGACTCAGGTTTTCAAAGAGGTTTGAACCAAAGGACAGAACTACAAGTGAATCAAAATCAAGACCCCCCCTAGCTGATATTTCACAGTTATGGCTGTAATTTTCTTTTTGCCTGTTTAAATGGCACCAGTTCGTGCCATGGAACACCAGAATTTTTCCTCTGCATTCTAGCCAGCTTAATAAGTGGAGTCCTAGTTGTTCAGGTTGGGGTGAGTTTGTTTGCCGGTTAGTGAGGTGCAGCATGTTGTCTTCTCCGTGTCAGTCTGCAGAGAGGAGTGACACAGGGATTACGTACTACCAGAAGCAGCCCCTTGCTGTCCATGGGACAGAGAGACTGCAAATTTAGCAGCACCCCCCACTACAGCCAGGGGCTTCTGGGGAGCGAGAAGGGATGGGCAGGGGGCCGGGTTCCGATGGGGGACTGAGCCTCTCCCCTGACAGGCTGTGCAGCACAGTGTTGGTGCATTTTCTTCTTGCAATCTGCATGTACTGACTGAAAGTGGGCTGCTGATTTACAGACCTGGCTTTAGGTGAGCTAGAAACAGTCACTTGATGCTAGGGCACTCATTACAAGAGAAGAGCATAGAAGTTGGTCTGGTTTTGCTGTTTGTGAGGGATTAAAAGGAGTGGTTTTTTTCCATAGATGCGTAATCACTTGAAAGCATTCTGGGATCTGCTTTTGTCCCCCATCCTCTTAGCATCAGAAAGATAGACTTCAGTTATTGGGCTCAACATAGAAGATGCTGTGTGGGAATATAGTGTAATATAATATAATCTTTAACAGGCAGGAAATCAGATAAGGTGAATGACTCTCCTTTTAAAGTCTGTAAAAAATAATTACAGAGAGTCAGTATCTTAATCAGGTATCCTAGGCTTTAGTGCCAGTGGTTTTTGTAAGGATAATAGTTGGTAATTCCACAGGAAAAGTGAGACGATTGTATGAATTGCCATGACAGCTTTTTGACTTTTCCTTAACTTACAAAGTGTCATTGATCTGTGGTAGCGAAACATGACTGAAGGCTTGAAATTTCGCATACAAAAAGAGGATGCTTGAGGAAATAGGAGAAAAAGGGAACAAAAGATGTGAGCATTTTCCAAGAGCTGGAAAGCAAGGCAAAGTCATTACTTTGTGAAAATGGTAGGGCTTTCTGTAAATAATCTAGCTAGCATGTAAATGACTAATATCGGGGAACTGGGACGGAAGAGCTAGATAGAGGGCACCTTAGAGCATATAGCCACCAAGTGTGTCCCATGTCTTGGATAACCTGTCACTGCTGCTGTGTCCCGTCAGAAAGAGCGTACCTGGCAGCAGCATAGGGAGGATTTGGTCTTAGGATAGCTATGAATTATGGCTGGAAGTTCAAAAAAGGTGGTGAAAAAGCATAGGGTGAAACTCCAGGCTATCAGTGGAATTTTTAGTAGAAAAATAATAATAGTAATGAAAATGTGTTTATAACAAGCAGGTTACTTCTGAGAGAAAACACCTGAAAAATCAACTTTTCTGAAGTAAAATACAGCAATACAATGTCTTTAGTGTCTTCATTGCAGAACTCTTCTGTGGGTGCTTGTAGTGGTATTCTGAGTACCAGAGAGAGTCTTCTCACTAGTTTAAAAGAAGGTTTAAACTTTGTTTGCTCCTGCATCCCCCATTCCTGGAGACGCTTTTGTGCCTTGAAGAGCAGCTGGAAAGATTTGTGCCAGAAGTGTTTCTGACGATGATCTTATTAGTGTCGTGTTTGTATTTATTGATTGGATAGGAGAGTTAAAGTTTATACATTTTTCAATGACATTTTCTCCTGAAACATCAGTTTAAGTAAGGAACACTAAGGAAATCCTGTGAGAAGTCTTGTGATACTCACATAATGTGCCAGTAACTCTTACTTAGCCATCAACATAGAAGTGTAACACCTGCTGATGGAAAAAAATGGAATCTGTGCATGCGAGTGATTTCTGTGGTATTAAATACAGCATTTCCACCGAACCTAGCTGTGCTCTGGTTTCTGTTAGGCGTGCCTCTGGGGTGGGCTGCTGTCAGTCCCCGGTGCCTTCAGCTCAGGCCTCAGCCTACAGCCGCTAACGCGCAGCTGCCTTTGGAAGAGCATCATGTCTGGGGACTTCCAGCCCTGCATAGGACTGGTAGAAAAGTCCTGTGTTAAAAATTAAAGGAAAAGGAGTAGGTCAGAGTGAGGCAGTGCAGCTGGGTAACTAGCATCTGTGGCAAAAAAAAAAAAAAAAAGTGAATTTAATCTATTTTTAAACATTTTGAACCCCTGGGGAGAGCTGATGGCATTAGCAGCTGATTAGAGAAAGGGAGGAGCAGGGAAGAGTTTGCCAGGATCGGTCAAAACAGTTACAGAACTTCAGCCCTTTCTGGTCTGGCCGCCGCAAACACGGAGGATGCACGTGAGTTACAAACCTCCTCGCGAGGGAGGAGGACAAGGGGAGAGCAGCCTTGCTGCCTGGAAGGTGAAATCTCTCCACCTCAGGATTATTTTTGGTTTTGGCCCACCCAGAGTGGCAGTCACCATGCATCTGACAGAAATCTGAAAGCATGTGAATGCTGAAGGGTCTTTTGAAAGTGCTCAGATGATGGATTGGTAGCAGGGAGGCTCATGGGGACGGTGTCCCCGCTGCAGTACGCAGGCTGTGTTTGTGAGAGTGCTTGAACTTCTCCACACTCCTTTTAAATAACGCTCGCAGCCTGCGGTTATGCAGCAGATTAGTAGTAACAGCTGTGGGGTGACAGAGGATTAAAACTGTCTTAGCATATGAGAACATCAGTGAGAAAATGCATCTGGTATGAAGCCTCCAAAGACTTATAGGATTGTATGTAAATAGTAAATATGTTTCTATGGTGCTTATCTTTCACTCAGCTTGTGACTGCTGGGCTGTTTGAAGGATTTTTGTTTCTGGGTGCCATGAGGTTAATGATATTTTGAGAGAGGCAGTTATGCGAAGAAGCTGTGCAGGATCTACACAGCCGTGAAACATTTGCACGGCATGTTTTGCTGGCCAGGTTTCAGATGGGGGAGAGTTTCATGCTTTGCAGAGTAAAAAGAAGAAAAGCGGTTACACTCTTTGCTAGTGCAGCTTTCATCACGGATTAATTTGTCTCACCTTTTTTCCTACAGGGATTTGGTAGGGTAGGTAAAAGATTATGAAATAAAATACGGTAATGTAGTTGGAGGTTCAAAAATATTTTAAAATGCTTACTCTGGTCTGTAGCGTTTGGTTCAGGCTGTTGAATTCCTGGTTTTTAAAGAAGGTGCTGCTAAGACATGATCAGCCACAAAGAGAAAAGCACATAGTGTCTTCAAGGGACAAGTGGCAAATGGATAAATAATTTTAAAACAAATGGGGCAAGGATATTTTAATAGCTATATCTAGTAAGTAATAAGGTAATAAAAAATGAAAAACGACTTCAGTTCATAGGTTAGGATAACTCATAGTAAATGATCCTGGTATCTGTGACCAAGCATGCAACAGAAGTCACCAAGGCTTTATATTTTCTCACATGATTACACAAGCTCTTGAGCTCATGTATGGGCTGTTACAAGTTATGAGCATATTCTTTTTCCTGATCTTCAAATCTGCTTCTTCCGAAATAAGTTTGAAGCTTTTTGTTTGTAGTGCCGTTGTACAGAAAGACACCAATCAAAACAGTTGAGTCTGAGTACAAAGTTTTTCAGTGTTGCATAATCCATTTATATTTATGCAGGCTTGTTCCATCCGGATAGTAAAATGGAAAAGGGAAGCCTCAGAATCACCTATGATGATACAGAACATTTTAAGACTTTCTGTGGAGTCATGCAAATACATTCAGTTGCTCTGTTTTATGAATTACATTGAATGAATTGTCTTAAGGTACTACAGAATTGCAGCTTGTTTATACTGATTTCCCATTCACTGCAATTCTTTATTGGTGTAGAAATAGGGAAACATTAAAAAGATGTATTTTGTGTGCATGCATCAGCTTTTATGCTCTCCTAGTATAAAAAAGGCAATAAGAAAGGAAGTGGAATTAAAGGAGTACACAAATCAGAGAATCATAGAATGGCTGAGGTTGGAAGGGATCTCTGGAGGTCGTCTGGACCAGCCCCCTGCTCAAGCAGGGAGACCTAGAACCGACTTTTCCCTGCACCTAGAGCAGGACGATGTCCAGGTGGCTTTTGAAGATCTCAGAGGAGGGAGACTCCACAACCCTGCTAGGCATGAATGAAAGCTGTTTGTAAATTGATTGAGAAAGTTGCCGTGCGTGTTTCTGGTGCATCCTCTGTTCCAGTCCCCTGCTGAGGTGCCTGTCTGTCCCCAGAGAGTAAGCAGACCTCACAGTCCACGTCTCCCATGTACCATCTAGTCATGCTAGTTCAAATGCAGTCATGATTTAAATAGTGATATAATGTATGATATAATTAAATAGTGATAGAATAATGATACTGTTTCTGCTGTACACTAGCCAAATGATTGGTGTAAGAGGTTTAATTCTGTATTAGTATACAGTGCAGTATTGTACTGTAGAGGTGGGGAACATCATATGTGAAGTAGCTGACTGAAAAGGTCTTAACCAAAGCAAAAAGAAAGACCTTGCAGGAAAGCCATGTTGTCTAACTTGCATAATGACATTTTCTTTTTAATTTCTTTCTGCTCCTCTTGATTTGTAAGTCTGTTTAAATTGTGTCAAAAGTCAGCTCTCACAAAGAGAGAAGGGCCAGAGCAGAAGTCCAAGTAAAATGAAGATGTGAGTTTTGTTTGTTTGCATTCTGCTTTCTGTATACTTCTGCCTACTTAGGCTTCTGGCTGTAGGAGCAAATGACAACAGAAACCCCTCTCCAGCCCCAACAAAACTAATGAAGTTTTAAATACGTATTTCTAAAATATTAATTTATGATACCGAACTGAATGCAGACCATCTGAAGTATGCTTAAGGGAAAGGTGCATGGCAACTTCAGTTTAATAGCTTATACCCTGATGAGATTCTAGTTTTAGTGTTAAACTAGGCTAGTTGCAGTCTGGCTGCAGTGGAAAAAAGCCCACAGTTCAAGCAGATCCGGGATTATGAAATACCTAATCTGATTCTATTGAGTATTTGTTACTGCTTCATTTGGCAACGTGGAAGAGAAAGCAAGTTGAATAGTGTTGTTACAGTATTCTCCACTATAAATCTTAAGATCAATGTTCTTTTAATCTCTGTTCCATTCCCTTTGTTCTCAGATAAAATCTATTTATTACAGGCAAAAGCAGCAGATTAACAATTTACATCAGAAGATAAGGGAGAATGAATTACGAGCTCAACATGCAAGACTGAGCCATCTTGTGAACTGTGAAGAACCTTACATGACTAATTTGCAGGTAGGATGCATATATGAATATATACTTTTTTTCAGTGAAGCTTTCCATTACCCAGTAAATGCAACTTGAAAGGATGCTCACAATTTCCTGCAGGATAAAATACAGAGCATTTATGTTTATTGATGGTTGTGTCATTGTATAGCTGTAAATTGCATAGAGTAGAATATCCTGTAAATATTGTAGTTTACTTTAGATTTGCAGAAATTTACGTTATGTTAATACAAGTATGTACAGACTTGTTTTGAAATCTGATAAAAATGGGGTAAGAATGAGGTATTGCAGCACGGTGCAAGAATGAGGGTTTTTAACAGCATGCGTGTAACACAGCTATGCAGGGAGATACTAGGAGATAAAGTAGTTTGGTAAGGGAGTATCTGTAAACAACTGATGAAAGATTTTCTGAAGAGAAGGAGGTATTACCCAAAGGAGTAGTTAGGGAAAGAGTATCGATAGAGTAGATGGAAGAGATGTCAGAAAACAAACAGACTGGTGGAGTACTTCTGTACAAGACACCTCAAAAGGTTATAGATTTTAGTACTTGTAGGGAATACTTAACACTGAAAGGGAACGTGGTTGAATTTTGAGCATACCTGTCTCAATATTAATTTGTGTCGTAGCACACACAGTCCATCTCAACACCTCCATATATCTAAAAGGCCATGCAAAAAGAGAATGTTAAAGGCAGATACGCAGAGAAATAGCTTTTCTGTCCCTCTTTTATTATGTTATCATTTCTGTCACAAACACTGTACCAGGATCTCAGCTAGCATACTTCAGCATGACATTAATAAAGACGCAAGCTGGAATAACACAGCTGTGCATGAGGTAAGAATCTGTTTTGTGTGAGACAGATAAGAATTTCACATAGCACCTCAGTGTGAAGTTGGGTAGAAGCTTTTTCAGGCATCTATGAATGCGGCTTTTGGTTCTTCCAGAAGTTCTTTTATAAAACACACAAAAAATCTGTCTAGATTAAGATTTTGAAAAAAATAATGCAGAAACTGAAATGTGAATGTACATACCTTAATATACCTTAATATACTTCAAATAAAACAGTAGATGCTTTCATAATTTATGAAGTACAAACAATTTATAATGGATCTTAGGAGATTCATTTGCCATCCATAAGATTAATTTACAAACGAAAATCTCCTTTAATGGAGATTTTAATCTCTTCTAATGCTTTGCAGAAGGAGTATTATTATTTAAAAAGCTCTCCGTATAATTTCTTTAAAGATACTGGTTTATGTTATTTAAAGAATATTGAAACTGAAAGCCTAATGGGATGCATCTCCTTTATCATCCCACATGTAGCTGATTTCCATTTTGTGGTTGTCGCTCCGTGGGCAGTGGAAGTGGGAGAATAATACTGAACTGCATGAGATGGAAAGGGAGGAGAGTTTTAGTAGACACGACAGAAGGCAGGAGGCCTACCTTCTGGTTTTACAGGGTTTTCCTGCACCCTTCTTCATCTCAGTTGTGGTAGCTTTAAGGTTTGACTAGTTGACTAATCTTCTGCTTTAGCAAGATCTGTGAGATTGGAGAGTATCTTACTTTAATATATTCATAGTCATTTTATGCAGTGGTTTTCTTCTTGGGGGATAGCATGGTAATGTAGTGGCAGTGATTTGTTTTGGAAACACTCTTTCTTTGGATTTTTTTCTGGGGAGGAAGAAAAATCACACCTCTTCCATAAATCTGAGGGACAAATAGTCCCACAATGTTTGTTTTCATATGTTGTGAATGAAAGTGTCCAGCTTTTTTTTTTTTCCTCCAGAAGATTACTGAAATACATGCTGTTACCACATATTTTAATATTTGAAAATCAAACTCCACCCTTCCTGAAAGTGGAACAAAAAAAAAGTCTGGACTGATTTCTGCTGTGCTGCTAAAGTATGCAGTGGTATGTGCATGTTCATTTATATGATTATTTTCTTTCTTGTTGTAAGCAACCACAGTATGAGAGCACATCACTGCAACCTCACGTTACGGAAAGATCAACATCCCACTTTGAGGAGCTTGAGCGAAAGATTGCAGCAGCTGAGAATAAGGAATTACAACTCAGTGAATTTCTAAAACAAATTTCAAACAAATCTAGTGAGGAGAAAAAGAAGATGGAAGAAAAAGTAAGTGTCTTTCATGTTCCAAATTTCCTTTTGACATTGGTACAGCAGTGTATGTTTTGCTTGCAAGAAAGCAACTTAGTATGTGGGTTGCAGAACTGTTTTCAAAAGGAAGCTAAACTTTATGATAAAAATAAATCGTTAGTGATAGTACAAGTGAACTTGTAGTGAATACATTCTAAAAAGTGATACGAGAAGAAAAGGCAATCAATATACATACTTCAGATCTGATAGTGACAGTTTTAACCGTGTATCAGTTAAACTAGATTTGAAGAAAAGCTGCTCACCTCTAAGCGTAAGAATTCATTTAGGTTGAATGTTTATTACAGTAGATAAAGTATCATTTAAAAACATAGGAAAAGTGTGGAAATTAAATCCCTGTTTTTAACATGGCCTGTAGAAGCAGGCCTTGTGCTTTGAGATGCACTTACCAAGCTTACGGTGCTTACTCATCAGAAGCAATTCTCTTGCAGCTTTCCTAGGATGTGCTGAGCAGACTTCAGTTTGAGACAAGGAAGGGGCTTAGATGGCCGTGTTGTTGGAACTGTCTTGACAAGAAGTTTCTTTGGAAGGTGAAGCAATCTCCAGGGTGTCTTTGAATGTCCTGACAGCCTGCCTTTATTGCAGGCAAGAATTTGCCATTAATCAGTGATTCCTAGTGTTTGGGGAGATGTCACTGCTACCTTCTCTTTGATCACTGGGCCTTACTGCTGGACTTAGATTTATATTCATGCCGGTTCAAGGGGCAGGAGCAGTACGGTACAGTGAAGTGGCAGGTGGGAAGAAAAGGAGTAAAGCATAGTTAATCTTAAATCCTGTCTTCCCATGTCCAATAAACCCTGCTGTATGCTTCTCACTAAGGGTAATATTCAAGAAGGCTGAAACTGCAGTGTTCTGCTTCCTCCTGTCTCTTTTAGTGCTTTTAGTGCTCGTGCTCCTCACTGTACAGGAATCACTGCTGTGAGTGGTGGCAGTGGTGAGAACCTGCGCAGCAGTGCCTGTATCAGCTGGGTGTTTGGAAGCCGGGAGCCTGAGTCACTGTGTAGTCCTGATTCACCCCTTAATACCCACCCATTCTGTGCACTGAACAAAAGGCTCTCAACAAGAAAAAGGGCAGGGAAGGAGAGCATGTGTGTTGGAGTAATAAATCTAGTGCCCTGCCCTCCTGTCTGAGGGAAGACTGCAGAGAGAGGAAGGAGATGTGTTGTGGTCCTGCGGCAGGCTGGGCAGTGGGCTGGGTGCTGAACCTGAGGAGAGCCGTCTCTGCAGTTCCTCTGCTATAATTGCAGGGAGATCAGCCCAAAGCCCAAACGCCTTGGTGTCCTTGGTCAGTGGGACCAGACATTAGGGAACAAAAAGTACAGTTTCTGTACTGGTCAAAGGGATTGTTAGCTGATAGCTGTGCTAGGGTTATTTCCAAGTGAATGCTTGCCTCTTCAGAGAGGATAAGGTTTTTCAGCCCAAAGCCAGATTTGGCCAGGGAGTGGGAAGATGCTAGAAAGCTTAAGCAAATTAACATTTAGATACGCTTTGCTTGAAAGTGCATGCCTGAAAAAAACACATAGTTTAGGTTAGGGTTGCTGGCATATGTATATAATTGTCTGGCTGTGCCCCATTGTTGCAAATAATATTATCTTTTCCTGTAGTGGCGTTTTAAACATACAGCATTTAAATACAACGCGTAGATGATATCATTTTGACAATAATGGACAAACTGGCTGTTCCAGTGCAGATGGGAGGAAAGAAAACATAAGGAACACTCCCATTTCCTTGGCCATCAATCATCAGTGGTGAGAAGTCTAGGAAAGTCTCCCTCATCACAAAAACAGGATGTATTGGAACTGGAGAAGATTCAGAGAAGGGCATCAAGGCAGATACTCATCAGAAAATCACAGAAATCGTAACTGTCTCAGGAGAACCTCTAAGCTGAAAGTAGCTAGAGGCTTGAAAATGTGTTTTCCTTGTTCTTTCCCTGCTGTAGACATCTGTTTATGGCCACTGTTGGAAATGAGAAATTGAGCTAGACCTCTTGCTCTGAAGTGCTATGTCCCTTCTAATGTTAGTGTTGATGTACTGGATGCTTTCCTTTTGAGAAACAGCCGGGCCAGCCTTTGCTCGCTGCTGGAATCGTACTTGTCTTTGCTACATGCAGACATACCAAGCAAGGGAGTATTTGTACCACCTTGTGAATAATACTGGTGCCTGAAGAGAAGGTGTGTTTTCTCCAGGCTCCACATGTACTCAGTGTAGGACTGAGGTGATTGGAAGTGCTTCAGTTGGCACTGAAATTTCAGCAGCCTGAAAAACTTCTCTGTTGAGGCTGATCAGCAGCCTTGGTAGCTCCTCACAGCTTCCTAGCCAAGGGAGCCTGCTAAGGTAGCTACTGCAGTACCCTCCACAAGTGTCCTTGTCACAAATGCCTAGGTTCTTCCTTTTCCTTCTGCCAGCCATGAGTGTGCATCTTGGCATCTACAAATTTTACAGCACTCACCTTAGTTCTGAAGCATTTCGTCTGTAAACTCGACTGCTGGGCTGGAAGTGGTTCAGTTTGGACACCTGTACGCGGCTGGCTCCTTCTCCCTCTGCTGTGGTTAATTGTGAACGACCCCTCTAAGGCACCACTGATAGCCTATAGTAGTGTTCTGTCCTATGATTTCTATTGCTTGCTTTAATTGCCAGGAAGTGAGAGCTTTCCTATTTTTTTTCCTGCCCCAACAAAGTCACGTGTATGAAGGAGGAAATAATAAAATAAACATTAAAAGAAAACAGCAAACCTTTCTTTTCTCCTCAGTAGAGTGAGCAAGAGTGAATGAAAAAAAAAAACTTTTTTTTCATCTTAGGAGAGAGAAGGTAGAAAGAGCCCTTGAGTTGATGCTGGGGATGTAGAGAGGGCAGGAGGAATCCTAAGATAAACACTGTAGCTATTAGAAGGAGAGAGGTTGCAGGAGAGGAAATTCCCTAGAGTGTGTATGCAGGACAACAAAACGATTTGGAAACCGTGTAATCTTTGTCACCCAAGTACTGAATTATTTGGACTGTTCAACTTGTCATCCTTAGTGGTATGTGAGAAACAAGGGAGGGGATTCACTTAGTGAGCAGTCAGACTCCTGGCAACTCTGAAACAGTCTGTGTCATTGGCTTACCTGTGTGTGTTTATATCACGGCCCTAGCACTGGAGGTGTGAGGGGAGTATGTGCTTCTGCAGGACATGTTGTGACAAATGATAATGGCTGAGTTGCAACTTTGCCTCACTGAATGTTGAGTTTAGATTGGCTTTGTCTAATCTGAAAGATTTTAAAGCAGCCTGAAAGCTTTGTTCAGTTTTCAGGTCCTAATGAGATAAAAGATGTAAGGACTTCTGGTGTTTTGGCAGTCCTCAATTTTCTGGTCTATTTAGAAGGCTCTTTCTGGAAAAACTTTCCAGACACTAATAACTTAAGCTTTTCTGTAGGCTATGTCACTGACCTCTGACATTGACAGTGTCACACATTCATTTCTCAGTGAGGTGGATGTCTCTAGCACCAAAATAAAAGTACGTTTTGCATTCACTGTCATGACAAGTATTTGTTATCTCTGAGTTACTACACATTGGTTCAAGCAGTAGAGATCCTGACTGTAAAATGCTCTTTTTCCTGCCACCTTTCCCCCTTTTTTCATGTAGGTAATAAAGCAACTAAGTACTAGGAATGCAAGCAAACGTAACACAATATAAAAAACCTTTTGCAGACAGATGGACAATGAATATGCTTGTAGAAAAGGAGCTTTAAGAACGCAGATGTTCTCATGTTTGACGTAATTGTCAGACTGCATCAAAGTCAGGTTTTTGGCTGCAGTTCATGTTGGGTTAAGTTCTTAAGTCTCTGTGTTTCAAGTTGTTTTCCTAGGCTAGAGGAAGAGGAAGGACTAAAATATTCCTTCATCATTTTTTGCACTGGAACAGGCTTCCTAGCAAGGTGGTTGATGCCCCAAGCCTATCAGTGTTCAAGGGGCATTTGGATAATGCCCTCAATAATATGCTTTAACTTTTGGTTAGCCCTGAAGTGCTCAGGCAATTGGACTCGATGATCTTTGTGAGTCCCTTCCAACTGACAATATGAACAATATCAACTAATATGAACATGCTCAAATATGTATATTTTAACTCTTGAATTGCAGTATTTTCAGTTTACAAGGAACGTGGCTGCCTTCTAGGCAGAGGTGAAGCAGCTGTGGTTGGAGGTCACTTGTGGGTCTGGGACTTTGAGCTGCTGGGATTAATCATTCTTTGCTTTTGTTTTCTGCAGTAACCAGCACTTTCATGCAGCTGAAAATACAATTCCTGAAGAGTGACCAGCTTCTGGTCCCAAAACAGGCTTATTTTCCATTGTAACTGTAAAACATGTACTCTGACTTTCTTCTAGCTTAAAACTAGAGACCGATACATTAATAGCCTGAAAAAGAAATGCCAGAAGGAGTCTGAGCAAAACAAAGAAAAACAGAGACGAATCGAAACCTTAGAAAAATACCTGGCTGACCTACCAACGCTGGATGATATAGAAAGTCAGACTAAGCAGGTAAGGTGAAAGAGTTGATCTTACTTTTTAAAAATACAAAAGCTCTGTAATATCTGTTGTCAAATGTTTTACTGTTTCACTATGCTTTTTTTTCCCCACCTGTTTAGAAAGAGAAGTATTTCAGTGTTTTAGGAACCACTGTAGCTATTAGGGATTCTAATACTCAGATAAGTGCAATGGGCCTAAGTGTGTACAGATGGTAACTGCAAGACTGTGACCTGCTGCAAGCCCTTCTACTAATGTGGCATTGTATCTGACTAATGTAACCTGTGTTAGCTGCAAATTCTAGAGGAGAAGAACAAGCAACTTCAAGAAACTATGACCGAGTTGGAAAGGAAGCTCGGAGAGGCTCGATCTCAGTGCAGAGAGAGAGAATTTCAACTGGTGTGTCAGAAGAAAAAAGAAAAAGAGCTAGTCACAACAGTACAGAGGTATGAACAGCTGCCCGAACTGTGTCCTGACATGGGTGTACTTTCCCAGATAATGTCAAGACCTAATGTTTTTTGCACTTACAATCTGTTACAGTGCTAATGACTTTTTATGGCATAAATATATTACTGTGCAGAATGACAGTGTAATGCAATAGAAAATCCAACAAAATTTGATTTGTATCAAGTTGCAAGGAATACCACGGAGAAGAATCTGTCTAGAAATTCTTCACTATCATTTCTAAAGATGTGGGACACCACTGCAGTGGCATCATAGACTGCTGCCAGGCAGAGGATAGAGTAAATGTGTGCAGCAAAAGAGCACTGTATAGAAGCTGTCGGCACTCCTACTTGATAACTAATCCTGTCACAAACTCCCTGCATATTGGCTGAAGGGTATATTATTGAAGGGTCAAAGATTTAAATATACTGTAGCTGTTTCTTACCTTTTCACTGAGGCTGGGGGATATTTACAGGGAAAGTAAGCTGTAGCTCATCTGCCATCTCTGAACTTGCGTGACTATTAAAAAAATATAAAAATGAAAAGAAATCAATGGGACAGATAGCCATGAGAAGATTCCAGATGAGACATTGAGATATTGTTACTATGGTACATTTTAGATCAGGGGAGATAATTAAATACTTATTTAATAACAAACAAGAGGCAAGGAGAATCAGTTTTAATAATTTATGTGGATGTCACTGCAGTTCAGTGTCCCTCCGTTGCGTAAACCTGCATGCCATAGCAGTCTGAAAGTGTTTCCACGATGAAAGGCAAGCTGGTTGGGACACCTTGCCAGCCAAATTGTTGACACATTGTTTCCATCTTACCAACGAAAGGCCTTTTTTTCTTAGCCCCCTCATAATCTAGAGGGGGATCATTTTGTCTTTTCTGAAAGCCTATACATAGCTGAAGTGGCCCCTGGTTTCTAAATTAGACAGCAAGATTAATACTAAAAAAACATATTTTCTTTCTAAGTAAAGGTGAGCAGGCAAAAGCCCTAGCTACACCTAGGAGCTGGAGCTGAGCCACAGAGAGCCTGAAGGTCATGGGCTCGCATGGAAGCAGCTGGCAGAAGTGGCTTCACGACCCTCCTGACAAGCCAGGCACGGAGGGCATGGAGAATGGGCCACCAGCACTCAGTGCAGCCTCTGTTTCTGGACTCCATTTATAGTTGTACATGCCCCAGTGAGAGAGTCAGATATTAAGGCTCCTGTAACTTGGAGAAGCTCAAAGATGGCTCTGACTGATGCTGGTGCTGGCTTTACCTCCCACAGCAGCACAGGGCAACTGTGTACAGCACAAAAGTTTTCCTTGCTTCTCTCTGCCCTCTCACTACGCTGTACTGCTGGAGCTGTGCCTTTGGGGAGATGCAGCACAGAATCTGGCTCGTAAAACCATTCCTGCATGAATTGGTTCTAGTCAGTGTCACAGTAACTTCTGTAGTTTAGGATTTTTATATCATTCAGCTGCTGTTGGTTTGCTCATTTGCTGTGGAGAAAAGGAGGCTCGGGGGAAACCTTATTGCTTTATACAACTACCTTAAAGGAGGCTGTAGTGAGGTGGGGGTCAGTCTCTTCTCCCAAGCACCAACTGAGAAGACAAGAGGAAATGGCCTCAAGTTATGTCAGGGGAAGTTTAAGTTGGATATTAGGAAAAATTTATTCACTGAAAGCGTTATGAATTATTGGAACAGGCTGCCCAGGGAAGTAGTTGAGTCACCATCCCTGGAGGTCTTCAAAAAATGTTTAGATGTAGAGCTCAGTGACTTGGTTTAATGGTAGACTTGGCAGTACTAGGTGAACGGTTGGACTAGATGATCATGGAGGTCTTTTCCAGCCTAAATGGTTCTATGATTCATTTGGTTGGATTCTGCTAGTGATGGTTTTACAGTTCTGATTGGAAGATGGTGCAACTTTCTCATTTTTTGCCAGAACACACAGCCCTTTTGGTTTCTGTCAGTACATTCCATTTTTCTTTCATGTTGAATGGCAGTTTGCAACAGAAGGTAGAAAAATGCCTGGAAGATGGTATTCGCCTTCCCATGTTGGACACAAAACAGCTTCAGAGTGAGAATGAATGTCTCAAAGAAAAGAATGAAAAAGCCAGTAAGGTTAGTCTGCAAATTATCTATTTGTGGCATCTTTAACCTTGAATCCTGTATTTCTTTTTTTTTTTTTTTTAAACTTTATAAATAAATATCTGACTAAAGAATTATATCGTTGCTAAGTCAGTTTCCAATACCTTTGTTTCTGTTCAATGGAATTTTTTTGCATTTATTTCCAGGTGTATGAGAGTGAAACTATCTTTGTCATTATCTTTGTTTAACAATGTCTTGTCATTTACATTTTCAAAGATTCCATGTAGAAATCTATGGCTATATAACTGTAAGTTGCTTTAAAAAAAAAAAAAAAAAGTAAAAAAACCAAGCTGAAGAGATTCAAGCCTTTTAAATTACTCAATTTTATATTCCAGGTCATAGACAATCAACAAAAACAGATAGCTGGACTGATTTTAGACATGCAGGTAAGGAAAAGTGTATATTCTGTTATTTCCTTTGTCCATTTTTAGTTCATGAAGATGACATTATTGAAATTGAGTTTTGTCATTTTATCTTCCCAAGTAGGAAGCAAAGACAGAAATGCCAAGAACCTAATCTTATGGTCTGCGTTCTCTTGCAGGCTTATAATGTATTCATTATTGATGTTTGTATGGTTTAGCACTTTGCAGATACCCGTTGTAAAGTGGGTAACTGTTGCTATATAGCATCCTTATTCAGCTGGTCTAGTAGATGTCATATCAGAACTGCCAGTTTCAAGTCTTGAGAACTGCCTTTGTAAGTAACAGTGAAACCTCCCATCAAACTTTGGGGCTCAGATGGTAATCCAAAGTACAAAAAGTGACATTGATTAGGAGCTTCACTGCTGAGATCCTTAGCAAGACGGGTGCCTTTCTAAACCATACCACTTCACATTTCACAGAGTCGAAGCAGGTCCCTCTTCAAAGGATTTCTAACATGTAACTCACTTAGGTATCTTAATTCTCTTGGTAGATCTTGGGCACCCAGCTTAGAGCCAGGGGTTTCTCAAGACAGCAGAGGTTACTAGGAGTCAGTTGCAGCTCTGTGGATCAGATTAACACATCAAGTTCTTGATCCTTGAAAGGTACTTAGTGACCAGTGTTTGTTGTGGAGAAAAGGAAACATTATACAGGTTATAAGGAAGAAGGTATGACTTGCTCTAGCAAAAGCTGAGCATTAAAATAGATAAATAAATAAATAAACATCTGTTTTCATTAAATATAGAAACCAGAATTTAGATATCGCAAAAATCTGATTTCATTAAATATAAAAACTAGAATTTATTGGATTTGGCTTCAGTATTCTTCCAGATTGGCATTTGCCTCCACATTTCTTCTTTCCGCGCCCTCCAGCAAAAATGAAGTAACAGGGTTGTCCCTAGAGGATGAAGAGGGTGCTTCTGCTTTGGCTCAATGTACTTTAGGTTTGGGAGAGCAACCAAATAGTAGTAAACAATCAGCTGAATGCCCACTCCTTCTGAAGTGGAGGGGAGCTGGAATCCAAATAACGAAGAGATACAAAACTGCTTGCGTAACAGTTGATAAGAGAATGTGCTTTCTTACTTCCACTTTGCATACTGGAGCCAAGTTTGCTGATTTATAGCTGTTGAAAGTAAGTAGTCTTCCCCTATAAAATTGCTTTCTTTTTCTACCATGGAGGTAAAAAGCAGGCCTAATGCTTGTCGACAACCATATTTTTGCTTAATTAAACTAGAGTGTATTAAATGCATGTGTAGAGAAGCAGTAGGGGGGAATTGAAGTTGTGACATAATGTATATCTATTAACTGAAAAGCAAAATCAATTATTTAAGCTCTCCTAGGTTTGAAGAAGACGAAATTTATCAAATTGATATGTTTTCACAGAGCAGCATGCTGTATATGAAAATTGTGATGCAGGCAAATAATGTAGTTTTGAATCTTTCATAATTCAAGAAAAAAGGTCACAAACTGAACTCCATAACCTTTCTCAGGTTCTGTCCGTCTCCATAGTTTAGTTCAGATTATTTTGTTGAGATACACACAAGTTGCTGACATGTATTTTCACCAACCTAAATCTTCTTGTATTTCCTGAACTTTCTGATCATCTCTTTTTTGCGATGACATTTATCTTGAGACTTTTAAAACATCAGTGATTTTTGTGCACATTTATACAGATGTCTGTTTTGCGTGCTTAGTCTGAAATGACTTTAGGAAGCTGAGACTGGGAAATGCTGAGTAGTTGTGGTAGACTGAACAGAGTAGTGTTCTGTTCTCCAAGAGCTTCTCTTACTTTTCCCATTTTGAAGTGTTTTGTATAAGATTTGAAAGTGGAGTTAGCCCTCAAATTACTTGTAGACTACAGCAGTTTCTTTGTATCCTTGATCCTCTGTGCTTTCCACATTTGTTCCCTGGGAAGCATTACAAAATTGAAATCCGTTATCTGCAGGGAGATATAATTTATCTTCAGCTGAGATCTTGTTCTACTCTGTCTTCTGCCGCATTGTAAGGTTATGCTTGAGAATGTATTTCAGTTCATTGTTTTTAACTTGCAAGCTGAAAACAATGAAATTCTGCTTCAGACAACAGTGTATTGAGCAGTACTAGTATCTATTTGCTCATAATCATGATGGAATGATTTTGATCTTCCTTGTATGGTTTCACGTGGTTGATTTGTTCTCCTAAGTGTGAGGGATAAGAATTCTGGTTGGTCTTGACAAGATGCCATGCTGCATATACAGCACATCTTCCAAAAGGCAAAAATTACAGATGAAAGTGGCTTTTAAAAGAAATTGTTATTTACATGATTAATTTAGATATCGCAAAAATAGCATTTTTTGTACAAAACAGGTAGAAGTCAGCTTGTATGGTGCCTGTGTTACCCAAAGTACATCTATCAATCCTGTCAGTCATAATAAACTCAGATGATGCCAGGACTGGAAATAACGCCACCAAATTATAACTTTGGAAAGCAAAAGGGGAAAGTAAGGATGAACTACAGACAACTCGGAGCACTATGGATGCTGGCAAGTCACAGCACTGTGGGCTCTAATAAGCGCATGAGCACGTGCTTTTTCTGAGCTTTAAGATTAGGGTATCATAGAGTGATAGATGCTGGGTATACCTCTCAGAAGTAAACACTGATTTCCACTTTTAGTAGTTCCTGTTAAATGGTGCAGCTGATGAGCTGAGCATGTGCACATTGTTTGGAATATTCTAGAAGTTGTTTTTGGAGCAGCTTGCACAGTTGTGCAAGTTTAGTGACAGACGTAGTTCTGAAAATACACTGGAGAAGGTAATGTTTTTGAGTCTGCCTTTCCTACCATCTGCCCGCCCTAAGGAAGGCTGCATGGTCAAACCTTTAATGTCTGTCATTGACACAAACACGAAACATGTAAATGGTACTAATGCATGTATCATAACTGGCTCAGGGTGTCCCTGAACTTGCTCATGGAAGAGAAATGCATCAAAGACTGTTAAAATGTGAAGATACTCAGAAGCTGGGAGGGTATTTTGGGGACCTGTCATTACCGCATTGCCCTATTCTCTTCCTTGTCCTTAAGCACCTTCTGTTTGGCTGCTGCCACAGACAGGGCTAGGATGGTCTTTCAGCCCGACCCAGTATGGCCATTTTTCTCGGTAGACGGTGTTTAAAACGAAATAAAGAAGACTGTTCAAACGCGCTGCAGGTTACACTCATCTTCAAGCACGACAAAGGAAGTGCATCAAGCAGAGCTATTTCCTGCTCTTTCTTGGCACAGAGTGTTTCCTTTGACATGGAGCAGGGCCCTTTTTCTTCCTCCACTTCCTCTGCAGCATGAAGCTTTCTAGCACAGCTTATCTTTAGGATGCACGCTATTTCAGCACTTCCTTGCTAGGGGCATGGTGTGGGTGAACTGGGAGGCACATTGAGTGTGTGAAAATGGTTTAAAAGCAAGTAGTCATTTCTGGGTTCTACCTAATGATTCTGATTACTTAGATGAAAATAAAGGGGTTTTAGTCTGCATCAAGTTGTAAATTTTAACACCGTTGTTTTCCAGTTTTGAAAAAGTTGTGACGAAGTACTGGCTTTTCTCATTGCTTGTGCAGCGTTGAGCTGAATGTATTAGGAAACTTTGTCAGGGCTGCACACCACTCCCTGCTGGCCCAGCCTCACTTCTCACTGCTCCCTGCCTCCTCTTCAGGAGTGTTCTTACAGCTGGCATGTCAATTAAATGGCTTGTCCTCCTCCACTCTGTAAGCCATGTACATGGTGTCGGGCAGGTCTACGTGTAGAGAGAGTCCCTGATGTGCTACAGTCCGTAGTATTAGTACCCTGGAAGTTCCGTTCTGCATACCATTTAGGAATAGCTCACGTAACGGTAAGCTTTCTTCCCAAAGCTTAGTCGTTTTACTAAGACCCCAAAACCAACATAGTTTGACATGAGTTGCTGTAGTTTTGTCAGGTGGAGGGCTTGATTTCTTTCCTGTCTTTGAATAAAGTTGCAGAGTCATAGTGCAGCAATTTAAATGCATCTTTTACTGAAGAGTGACTTTGATCTTTCTGTAGTGTTTTACTTAAGCCACCACATACAGAATTCTCTGTAAGAGAGTTCTCTGCTTTGGAAGATGAATCTTTAGAATTTTAATTACAGCGATTCAAGAGAAAACATTCTTCTCAGACAGTGTCATTCCACAAATTGAGAGCCAATGGTTCATGAAATGCTCCTTCTCCTCCCCCCATCATAGTCTCTGGTTCCACTCTGTGGAAGGTTACAGTCAAAACTGTGCCAAAGTATGCACCGTTGTCACTAGTGCTCCAGCTGTATTTTGAGCATGATGGGATTGGATTTACATCTTACAGTTGAAATTGGGCAACAGGTTTTACATATTAATGTGCTGAGCTAGGGATGGGGAAGACACTTTATATGCTCTGTGGTAGCACAGCACCAGATCTGTCAGTAATACTGTTAATGACAAAGGAGGATTTTTTTTTTCTGCATGAAAGCTGAAAAGATCTATGTTCTAAAGCATCAGGAGTTTATATAATTAGTATACGTTGTTATTAGTATTCAGATAAGATGGTTTGAATATTCCCCTTTCTGAATTTTGCCAGATGACTTTGAAAGACATGCCTTCAAATCTGAAAGCCAAATAGTGGAGTGAATATGTGTGCTTTTGACAACTAAGATAACTGGTCATGCTGAATTCATCAAAAAAAAAAAAAATCTACTTTGGAAATATCTCATGATTTATCAGTTTCAGCTCTATGGGGTGAAAACTGGGTAATTGACAGCAGCCGGTTCCACGTTGCAAGGCTTGTTGGTTTATTGCTGCTTGTGACTGATCTGGAAGTCAAACCTGGGAAGTTCCAGTTCTTAGGTATAGCAGCATCCTAGAAACTTCTTGCTGATTATATTACTGAGAATAATGATTATTGTATCTGTTAAAAATAACACTATAAACTACAAATAAGTTACTTTTTTTGCCTGCAGTTATTGTTATTTCAGCACAGTAAAATTGTAGTACACTGTTCTGATTTATCCTGTGTGTGAATGGTTTTAAAGAGGTTGGTACTCAGTGTCAACTGCGTAAGGCTTTCTTCTTAGCAAATTCAAGAGGTAAATTCTGTGTTGCGAAAGGTTGTAGGAACTCATGCCACAGTCTTCATGGAAAATAGAGGCCAAAAAAAAAATCTTCAGCTGTAACTTGGTAATTACACAGATGAAGCTTAGTTGTCATTATTCTGCTGTTTATTTCAAGTGAAATAGTTTGGATAGAATAAACAAGATTGCGTGGTTATTTTAGTCTTCATGCATCCCATGTTGGAGTAACATTTTGCATACATAAAGTACTGCTTATTTAAAGGGTTTCACTGATACTTGGAACAGCTAAGCTAGTATCCAGTACCCCAACTGTTGGGGTCCAGTTGAACATTACGAGGCGGAACCTGGTAGAAAATCAAAAGTGAAAGTGTAATCCAAAAGCAATGAGTAGCAAACTTAGGAATTTATTGAGGACACACTTTGTCAGTGCTAACCTGCAGTATGAAAATTTAAAATCATTACCTGTGTTTTCATTCAATTTAGTCTATGCAAGAGAAGCTTTCGCAAGAAAAGCGGACAGTTCAGAAGATGACAAATGAGCTTGAAGAAAAAGAAAGGAATATAGAGCAGTTAAATAAAACTTTTTCTGAAGTAAGTAAAAACTCTGAAAACCCAATCCATGATTGCACCCACTAGGAAGAAACTTACAAAATGATTGATATCTTGTAGTAGGGCTTTGAGCTTAATACTTACTTCGCTGTGTTAGATGCTGTGCTTTCGCGTGTAACAGATGCCATTCCTCCCTCAAGAAGTGAGAGTTTTAAGGGTGAAGGCCACTGGGCAATGGTAACACAAAAGAGGGAGCTGTGTAAAAGCTGTCTATCTGTCATTCTGTGGAGGGGTACAGAACTATTCTTATATGTATGGAAGTAACTGTTTTTAGTTACTGTTGTTTGTGGTTTGAAACTTTCTGCTACACTGCATGCGGCAGACTAACTTGCCCCTTTTTCTTCTTTACTTTCCACAAAGAACCAAAGACTGATGGAAGAGAATGCCTCTCTGAAGGAGCAGATACGGCAGGTGGAACAGTCCCGGCAGCCAGTATCTGAGAAGATGCCTGTAGCAGACCAGTTGTTCAAGGAAATGTCCCATTGCTTGTTTGACTTGAAAGCTCTGTGCAGTATTCTTACTCAGAGAGCTCAGGGCAAGGAGCCTAACCTTTCCTTACTGCTGGGAATCAGATGTAAGTGGTGATGTCATTGCAATGCTTAATAGTGTTTTGGATGTAGAAGAGTAACAGTTTAGCTAAGTGGTTCTCAAACTTGCCGGTTGGACAGGCCAGTATCCTCCTTAGTATGCAACTGGAGCAGTTCTGCATGAAGTGTACTCCTGGAGCTTCTCTGGAAGTGCTGGGCTTTCAGTGCACGTGGGCTACTGAATGCCTAAGACTACAGAGGTCCTTGTCAGGTCTTCTCAGGAGAGAAGGTGGTTGGGTGTTCATATGGACCTAGTCATGGATATATTCACCCTGTTAAAAAGGAAAGGTGTGTAGCCAGGTGTCTGTCCCTCCTGAGGCACACAGCAGTCACCCCTGAGGGTTAATAAATGCTTTCTGTCAAACGTGTTCTGCATTCTAAACTCATAATGAGGAAGGTGAGGCATAAGCAGGCCTGATACGTATATAGCGTGTATTTTTGTTTTAAAACCCTTGGGGTCAAGTGATAGGAGTATACATCTACTGTTTGAGCATGTGTATGTCTGGTTTTGGGGGGAGGGGGCGGGTTTCTGTGTGTATAAGCCTGAGTGCCTGGCAACTCCATCTTCGGTAATGTTAATTGCACATCCTGTCTTCTGCACTTCCTAAGCTGTTAACCAGGAGATGGAAAGCACATCCTAAAGCCAGTCAGACAAACCTCCAGTGTAGTGAGTTTGTGCTAGGTTTTTCCTTTTAACAAGCTTTTTTGTTTTATTATTTTTTATATTTTTTTATTATTATTATTATTTTACTTAAATGTATCATACCCTGTTGCTTTCTGAGTGTTATTTAGAATTAGATAGACCAGTTGCTGAACTGGACCTTCAGCAAGGTAGGAATGTTAGAAGTACAGTGTCGTGCACGCACCACATAGATTGGTCTGCACTGGAAAGCTCTGAAATGCTGGGGAGTGCAGCATATACCAGTCTCAAAGTCCATGTCAAAGACCATCAAAAAGTCATCAAAGACCATCAGCCAGCAGGATGGATAGTGCAACATATCTGTAGTACTCTCAGTAGTAATCTTACCTGGCCTCATTTCCCTAGCCCTCCTACCGTTCTTTTGAGTGTTTAGAAACTTCCAAAATTTCTAGAAAATGGTTGTTCTACCCAATTTTTTCGCCACTGTTGACAGCCGTTAGAATTTACCAAATCTAGATCTTGATGCAAACAGATGAGCATGTCTTTCAGCAAAGCAGGGATGGGCTCTCAACTGGCTTCAAGTTCATACAGTACAGCATTTTGTTGGCCTTACGTCATACTGAAGCATGATTTGTCTGGAGTTAATTAAAGTGACCTCCCCTTTATTTCAAGAGGGGCTGACCAGTGTAAGTATTTAGAGCACAGTTGTTAGAGCTTTAACCTTTGGGTTTTGCTTTTTGTAGCACTGAGCTGTTCAGCTGAAGAGAATGAAAATTACCACAGCACAGAGACTCTTTCGAAGAAGCTCTCGGATGTTTGTCAGTTACGAAAGGATATTGATGAATTAAGGACTATAATGTCAGACCGTTACGCTCAGGACATGGGGGACAATTGCATTACTCAATGACATCATTTCATCTAGTAGCAAATGACTTATTAAATGCTGCTGTGTCACAGGTCTTTGCATTTCTATTAAGGAGCCATAATGGAAGATTGCAAATAGCGCTGCACGTGCCTCTCTGTGAGGATCGTGCATGTTTTAATTTCGGGAATCGGGTGAGGAGGGGAGTCATGGTTTGAATAGAGTGGTACAAACTACAAGAAATCTTTTCTCCAAAACTACTGAATGTAGGAACAAGCTGTGAAGAACGTTTCAGTTGGATTCTCTGTTTCTTTCATTAGGGCTCATTTTATTGCTTCAACTAGTTTCTGGAATCAGAGCATCAGAACAGCCGTGCTGCTGCTACTACTACGCAGTCCTTTCCTCCTTCAGGAGTTTGGATGGCATTAGCTGTATTCTGAAGTCAGCGCAGAGGGTCAAAGGACCCCTAGCTTTATATGATGAAGAGAGGGGCTTCTGCAACTTTGTTTCACTGTAGGAATTGCAATCAGAACAGTCTTAGAATGCTACAAGCAGTAGCCACTCTTCCAGTTGCCTAAAGAATTTGATGCAGGAAATGCATTGTTTTTAGTAATGGATGTTTAGCTTATTTGCTGAACAGTGGAAGAAAATCAAGATTCAACTCCTTTATGTGCATGAAGTCCATAAAATTTAGCACTATCAAATTGTTTTAAGCACTGTCACATTGCTTTGAGAAGTTTCAGTAACATGAAGTCTGTGACAAACCCAGAGAAGCTGGGAGGCGTGAAACTGTAGTATCATATGTGGCTGTCTGAAAGAGGGGGGGGGGAAAAAAAAAAAGACTGAATTGTGGTGTTCATGCCATACTTACTTTTTCCTTCTGTCATCTCCATTTTAAAATGTGGCTGGTTTATAGCTATATCTATATCCCTGAAGACCTCTGACAAGGTTATAAACAACTTCAGATATTTTCTTCTGCAGCTACAAAACAAGTGTTTGGCACTTGGCAAAATCAGGGCTCAAAACAGAACATTTCCCTTTACCAGTATTAAATTCTCGGTTATCTGAGGACTGCAAAGTTTTCCACATTGTTTGGTAATTCTTGATTTCTCCCTTTTTGTAGGAAGAAATTACATTTAAAAAAATAAATAAAAATCATGTTCCATAGTTTATTCAGCGAGTGTCACTTGGCAGTGCTGTTTCACTCCTGTGATGATGAAATATTAACACTTCCAGTTTCCTGAAACATTGCTGAAAGTTAGCTGAACAGTTGTGCATGATGTAAAATTGTATTTAATTGAAGGAAACAAACTCTTAAGGAGCAAAACCACTCTCAAATCACATTATTAAGAAAATATATATGCATCAGTCATATGTGATATTAAAAGAAAGTTTCAGACTACTAAGGTGCAAGTCAGTCTGCTGACCTGTAATGTGGATAACAGCAGAAATCACTTGGAAAGTATAGTGGCTAGAACCCAGTAAATTCTAGGGTAATATTTTTATAGCAAAAGGGTCAATATCTTCAGTTTTCTGATGATATTTATGTTAATAGAAAAAAATGGTTACAGCAATGTAGACGGAAGTTACTAATTCAACTTGGTGATGTTTTGCTTTCTGTTCATTGTTACGCAGTTACAGTTAATGTTTTTATAATTTAGTGATTTTATTTTTTAACTATATGGACTTATTTATTTGATGGTTTTCTCTATCATGAACCTATACATGGACTAATCTGTGAAAAATAGCATTACAATGTATATTATTGCTATGTGGTATTTTCAGATAGATTAATCTGAGTGGTCCAGCTCCTGCAAGCACTGACACATTGTCTAGATGAAATCTCAAGTGAAATTGCGTAGTGTCTCTACTTTAAGGTTAAATAAAAAAAAAAGGCCATTTTATTTTATATTTCTATACACTGCTCTTTCTATAGTTTTGAAGGTGTACTTTTTATACTAGTGCAAAACTGAAAACAAGGATCTTTGCGCAAATAGGCTTGCCCAGTTTCCTGTGTATCTGACAGTATTGGCTTTTATGACGAGGGCCTCAGCTAGTTATTTGATGTAGTTCATAGGTTGTGGCCCTGCAGTGAAGGAATAGTCCCCAGTCTATAGCTTCTGTCAACAGAATTTCAGATAATAAACTAGAAGTATTAGGGAGAGAGTAAACACCTAATAGCACATTATTATTTCCTTAGATGGAAATGTTGTCTGTGTTTTTAAAAAAAAACAAAACTTTTTTTTTTAATTTTGTTGAAACAAGAAGGAGTTTAATAGAGTTTAATAGAGCAATTAGACAGGAACAGGAGATTTTTTGAGTCACTTTGTCCTATTAAGCTGGTCACTTG
Organism: Chauna torquata; assembly: GCA_013399475.1. Classification (NCBI taxonomy): domain Eukaryota; kingdom Metazoa; phylum Chordata; class Aves; order Anseriformes; family Anhimidae; genus Chauna; species Chauna torquata. The sequence goes on from VXAL01011245.1 coordinate 221,854, forward strand.
ACTGGTGTGACTCCACTGTCCCACCTGTTAAATGGTGATACTGTACTGCAGAGTTGAAATCAGTAACTTAATATTTGCAAAGCACTTCAGGAGCGTTTATGCTCTGTAAGTATTAGTTGAAAGTCCCTCAGGAAGGAGGTCCCATTTTATTTGTAATACTTTGTTTGCAATGCTGTAATCTTGCATTTTAATACTTTTTTTAGGGAACCTGTAATATTTATGTTGACTTTAAAGCACTTGATAAAAAAAAAAAAGTTTATCCGCCTCAATCAGATTAAAGTAGGGAGGTAAATGATGGATTTTTGAGCCAAAGATACAGGCTACCAACTGAATATCTACAGTGAGACAGTATTTTGCTTTGATTTCTGAAAATTTGGCCTGTTGTAGTAGTAGCAATTACTATATATGCATCAGTTTACAGATGCCTTTAAACGGAATAAGCTTTGTCTAAAATATGCATGACTGTTTAATTGGTTAAAATGTAGTGTGTGTGGTCTCATTCAGCATATTTAATACACAGTTGATTAATGAATGTTAACATTGGAATTGCTCAGATTTAGTCATGACAACTTTTTGCTATAGCTGTTAGACAATCTCAAGGGCTGAAAAACAACTGCTAATGAATGGATACTGTACCATTCTGTCTGTCAGCAAATTTGTACAGTAATTTTTGTATAGTTTCAGATTGAATTTATACAATCCTTTTAGAAGATATTTACAGTAACTACTGTATTCAAGAATGTATTTTGAAAAAGACTTGGAAAGTAACTGTCTTGGGACAAACTATAGATGATGCTATGTACTTATTATATAGAAGTAATATAGCTCGATCGTGTAAACGTGACTTAGGTTCCTAGCCTCAGCTGTGTACCTTTATAGTGTGATAGTTCCGTGAAACTGCTGAGATTGCTGTCACCACCTACTCAGACTTCAACATTTGAAAGTGCCAGTGGCTGTGAAGTAATGGCAAAAGCCAAAGTGTCGTCCTTTTCACTCCAGAAGGTTTCTTCCCTTCCTTTGCTCTCACTGCCTACCTGTTGTTGCAAGGTAAGAGCACAAGGAAAGATAGAAATAAAGGAAAAACTCTTTCTCCACGGCCTGCTAGCACCGGCAGCAGCGGCACGCTGCAGTCTGTCAGCGTGGGCTTAGTTCTCTGCAGTTTCTTTGTCCCTGTTGCTGATGTTACGTAGGTGGGGTTGCAGGTGTAACAGGGCTCCTCCGGGTGATGTAACGAGTTCTGTCAGGAGTGAGGAAAAGATCTACTGAATTAATCTGCATTCATAGGCTGCGAACAAGTCAATGGTTATTACCGAAAAATAATAATATTGAATATTATTTATTCTAGTAGCTCGTTAGCAATATTAATTCCACAGCTGCATACCTTTGTGCCTTTTTTGCCTGAAGTAAGTGTATATTCCCTTTGAACTTTAGATAAGTTGTTAGAATGCTGATGACTGCACCTTGTTTTCATCTTACCTGCCAGTATTTTGTTTATAGGCTTTTGTAGTAAGAACTCTCGCATAATATCTAGAAGCATAAGTACTTAAAATAGGTACTAGGTGTACACTTTGAATGTTAGGCTGGTTGTAGTATGCAGCTTTCTTGAATGTGAAGTATGAGCAGGAAACTCAACTCATAATGCGTATGTGTTGTGTATATTAATTACAGTATATCATTAGTTCAGTGGGGAGGAGTGTCTGGAGCTATCCTTTAAAAGCACAGCTGACATACGTACTGGATCAGTCCCTGAAGACTGGTAGTTTTGTAAGTTGGGTTCAATTTTTGAACCGCTCAGAATACCTCATATGTAAATAGAGTTGTCATGACTTAATCAAAATGTGTTCATTGTAAAAAGTAAAGGAGCCACTGGCTGGCTCAGCTTTAGGCTTGTTGTTCTTGCCTCTTTTTGTAATTTTTTTTAAAGTAGGGTTTACAGCTAGAATTTTGAATGCCAAAGTTCTATTTATTAAATAATAATAAAAGTTTTCATTGTTAATGACTGGTATTTTTCCACTGGAATTTGTTTGTTGATGTTTGGGATTTGTATCCACAGAGCAAAAATAAATTTTGTTACAAAATTGATTTCTTTATTACTGTCATTTGTCCAATATGTGGCATATAATGGAAGGGACCAAAGCTGGACCAATGGCAGGAGGCAAGAAATGGATCATGAAAGATTTCCCAACACCTGCCCCAACTTTCCTTCAGTGATCTGTTTTTCTGCCTGAATATCAGCTGACCGAGCATGAATTCTTGTTTTAAAACCAGGGCATTGGTAGCAAAAATACTACTTCAGTGTAATGAAAGGATTTTAGAGCAGAGTTGCTTGTGAAGTCCCTGCTGCTTTTCTAGGAAGGTACTACTGCTCTTCCTTTTCAGGTGCTGGTTGGAGAAGTTGTAGGTAGGACTTTTAAAAAGACTTTTAAAGAAGACTTTTAAAAAATTGGCACGAAATGGTACGAAGACGTGTCATGATAATTAGTTTCAGAGCTGCTGAAAGATTCATCAGCTGTGGAACAAGTGGTTGCCCCAAAGCCAGTCACACAGGGCAGAAAATTAAAAAATTAAAAAATTAAAAAAAAAGATGGTGAAGCAACAGTGGGTCTGGTACCAAGGATCAGAAAGGGCATGTGTTTTTAATTATTATTTTTCAAATAGCATGAATAGATGGCTGGTCATACTGAAGAGCAGTTAAGGTAAACAGAAGTCCTTCCTGCCTGAAACACGACAGGTCACCATAGTCCAACATAACCAAGCAATGTTGACTTCCCTTCAATGTAGAATTAGTGCAGTCTGAGGAAAGTGAGAAGTTACAATTTTAAAAAATCTTAGGAGGTGTCTTCCCAAGTGCTGAGGAAAGTGTGGTTACCCAAAAATGGTTTCTTTTCAGGCTGCTCCCTATGAGAAATCTTAAAGCTCCATTAGGAGCATGGAGTGCTGAATGAGCTTTGTGTGTTGTGGTCTTCCTCTTGTCCCCCAGTGTACTGCATTGTGCAGAGCACAGAAGTTGAGGACCTCTTCTTTTCAAAGATGCTGGAAAATTCAGTTTAATTAGCTAATGCATTAGGTATGGTCCAGGTCACTTGCTTTTCTCAAACCTTGTGACTGAATGTTGAATGATGTGCTTCTAATTCAATTAAAACACCCTGTGCCCTGTATAAATGTATGTAAAGGGCTGCACAGGTGCCAACTTTCCGTAAGATTTCTGAGGGTGACCTTCTGTGAACTGTTCAAACCAAGGTTTAGGTTTCAAAGTATCATGATTAAAGCACTGCTAACAATAGTAGTGGTAGAAAATGTTCTGTTACCTTTACACCACAAACAAAATACAAGTCCAAATGTGGCTAGAAATAAAACTTCAGACAATAACACTGCAGATAACACTCCAGCATCTTGAATGAAGACAACTTGCAGCAGCTAAATCTGCAGCAGATTACCTGCTGTATGTAAATTAAACAATTCTGCGGGACCCGCCAACAACACTGGGTCATTTGTTTTGTAAATGAATGGGTTTGGTGTACTTGGAGAATTTCCAAGTGGTGAGGGAAAGCTTATACAGTGAACTACATATATATTTAATATATGTTTAATTACATTATAGTATATGCATACTTCTCTTCCTTTCTGCTAGTCACTCCCCCTCTGGGGGATGCTGTTGCTGCTTTTCTCAGTCTTTTATTGATGTTGCAGGTTCTGATTTCATGGAGGTAAAGCCACACTTCAAGCCATGGAGTTACAGCCTACTCAGCTTGTAGGGAACCTGATAGGTTCAGCTAATGCTTCTGGGCTCTTTCATGAACAGGTTGGCAGCTGCACTGAAGAATGCAGCCCATGTATATTAATAGACCAGAAAACTGATTTACTGGTCTGTGTACCTGTGAAAGCATTTGCCTAGAAGAAGAAAAGAAACTATTGTCGAGTTCTGGTCTGGAGTGAATTGTAACGCTAAAGGTTGTGGTAAGAGGGTTTTCGGATTGAAGCTTCCCCTCAAGGGGAGACCGAGTAGAATTTAATACTATAAAAGCTGTCTCCCTTCCCTTAACAGCTGAGAACACAAGCAGCTCCTGACTGCCAGGAGATGTCCAAAAACCCTCCCCGGCCATGCTTACTACGCTGAGCTTAGTGGTAGCCCCAGGTGCCACACTGGAAAGCTGGTTCAGCCCCGCTGCTGTCGGCCGGTGTGACAGGGGGTCCTGCCCTGCCGCAGGGTTAGCCTCCTAGCTGTCCCCAGGACTGTCAGACTGAGGCAGGAGAGAAAAGTAGTTCAAAATATATTGGAAAGTGAAGATAAGGAAAACACAGCAACAGACTCCTGCCACGGATGCTTCCTCTGATAAGACTTCCTTATACTTGTGAATTGTAATGGTTTTTACTACTGGCAAAACCAACCAACCAACCGACCAACTTTAATCACTACATTTGAACAGGTTAAAACATCTTTTCCCCCCCCAGCCTACAGTATTGATTCTGACGGCAAATTAATTGCAGTTGTTCTTTTATGACGCCTGTGTTGTGGAGAACGCACATTATGGAAACCAGTTTGGCTGAGATCTTGATGCTAATATAATAATTTGAGCAAGGACTCATTATGCTCTTTATAATCATATCCACTTTGATTCATTTACTGAATTATTTTACAGGACTCTGCGGTCACTTTCAGACACTTTTAAATTTGCTGTTGTGTTTCTAACCTCAGTGGCTGGGTGCTGCCGTCTGTCTGGGCTTGGGGTCTGGGAAACACCCAGCTCTCTGGACAGGGTTAGCTGTCCACAGGAGCAAGACAGCAAGCCTTTCTCACGGCAGTTTGGATGACAGGACTCAATGGACTGACACCTTTTCTAACCTTCTTCTATTTTTTAATCACATAATGGTTAAATCAGACGATGCCTGATTTCTTACCAGTTAGCACAGGGGGGATCCAGCAGCAGAGGGGGAGAGAGCTCAGACCTGCAAATGGTATGACCGACCACAGAGACTGGTCATCCCTGAATTATTTTAACAATAACCAAGAGCTCACCAAACTTCAGCTGCTTGCAGCCTAGCTTTTGCCCACCTCACGGGAGCACATTGCATTTGGGAGAGAAAAGAAAGGTTGCAGCTCAGAGCGAGCTGGTGCAGGCTCGCAGCTCCCCTGCAGAGAGCGGTGCCGCACAAGGGAGTGCCGGGAGGTGCGGAGCGAAGGCGTGATCCGCCCCAGACGCTTTGTTCTGCGAGCCTGTGACAATCAGATCATTAGTTACATTATCTCCTCCTGCCTTAGCGCCCGTGAAATTGTGAAGATAAGTAATAGGATATTTTTTAGTTTAAATTATGGCTTGAACATTTTAATTAAAAGCCAATTATAATCAATCTAACACCCTTTCCCCACACTCGCAGTCATAAAACAATTCCCACCATAATGAGCCAGTGAGTGGGTATGCCCTGTTCCTGGCCAGTGACTTCAGCGCCCAGGTGGCTACGTGCACAGATCCAGCCCAAATTGTGCGTGGGGGCGAGGCTGGTCACGCTCAGCAGGTCAGCAGCCTTCCAGGCGCTGGGCATGGCCCAGCGTGCTGCCTGTCATCTAAGCAAAAGCGATGGTCCGCTCAGACCCCCCTATCTCAGAAACGTCCATTTGCATCTTGGAGGGAAGAGGAGCTGAATACACCCAGGTTTTCTCCAATTTCAAAAGAAAATTGTTTTCTCAAACTGCTGGCATTTTCAAAAAAGTCCCAAATGTTCCCCAAAGTGCTGCTGCAGTGGCTCTGACGGTCAGCACGGAAACTACCCCAAATGGCTGCAAGAACAGCTTTGGCATCCCAGGCAGCTTTAAACTGTGTGCAGCCTGACTTCAAAATTTATTGAGAACGTAAGAATAAATACAAAACTGATCCTTTTTTAAAAGAAGTAAGACCCAAGTTGTTGGCTAAACTTTGCCTTGACCTTCAGAGGGCTCATCACTAATCCCAGCCTGCATAAACAGCAGGAGATTTTGGCCTGAAAATACCTCATTTGGGAATTAAACTTTTTCCAGCAACTCTGTACTCTGAAGCAGAAATGCTTCCTCTGCCAGAGAGAAATCAACAATTTTAATGGAGGGCTTTTCTAAATTGTCAGAAGAAAAGAGATGCTGCTGTTACTTCATGCTGGAAAGGCATCGCACAAGGCTCTTTGCCATTGTTTTCTGAAAGTAATACAGCAAGCGCTACGAATGCTGGTAACTGACCCTTGCTAGGAGATAGGCACCTTTGGGCTGACATTCGGACTAAAAATGAGAACATCTGAGAACTTACCGCATCAGATTTCATTTTCTGTTTCAGGATGTTTGAAGCTGGTCTTAAGCTTCAAGATGTGCTTAGGATCTAATGCTAGTGGTGCTAAGAGACATAAATATCCAACAGGCACTTTCTCCCAACTTTTCATGCTGCAGAAGGAAGGCCACCGAACTCCCTGCTCATCCCACGAGCGCGCTGCTCCTGCCCCCTCTTCATTCACCAAAGAGGAGTGAATTTCAGAGGAATCATCCTGCCCACAGCCCTCATAGCACAAACCCTTCCTATAGGCATCCAAGCTGGATTTGCAAATTCCCAAGTCTGAGGCAGGACTTTTAGGCATTGCTGCACTCAGCATGGATGTACCTTTACGGCTGAGGCCAGTTGCTGGAGAATGAGTGGGTCAAAGCTGTCTGGGATTGGGAATTAACAGCTTCTTTGAGTATAGCAATTTTCATCTTCGATTTTCTAAAGCCCAAGTAGTTTTGTTTTTACAACATAGAATTAGTAGCAAAACCCACTACTATTTTTGACAAACGAAACAAACCTAGATTGTTTGTAACGTACATTGCAAGTGATGACTTTACAAAGCAAAAGGGTAACTCAAAGACTTTGATCACATGAAATAAGAACATCTAGTTCAGGTGAGAAAGTCAGGTCTTTTTTTCCAGATAAGCAAAGAACCCGCACTGCTACGGGCTTACAGACAAATTAAATGGCAATTGCAATAGGACCCATAATTAATCAATTTGTCCATGAGGCTGTTAAAGGAGACAGAGCTGAAAGCCTTGCTAAAGTTAAGATAAGATCATTCATTGCTCTCCCCTTGTTCATTGAGCAAATCATTTTGTTGTGTAAGTCTATCAGGTTGATTACACATGATTTCCCCTTCAAACCCACACTGACTACTCCCAATCACCTGGTCTTTAATATGTTTGGAAACTGTTTCTAGCATAATGTGCTCCAGCACCTTCCCAGTGATCAAGGTGAGATTGACCAGCATGTAGTTGCCTGCATCTCTCTTTCTTGCCTCTCTTGAAAATGCAAGTGACATTTGCTTTCTTCCAGATCTCAGGACCCTTTGCCACGACTGTCCAGAGATAATCAAGAGTGTCCTCTCAGTGACTTCTGCCAGCTCCCTCAGCACTTGTGGGTGCATCCCATCACGGCCCATGAATTTGTGCGTGTCCAGCTTGTTTAAGTACCTAACCTGAGCCTCCTCCACTGAGGGTAAGTCTTCATTGCTCCATATGACAATGAACAGATCCCAGACCTTGAAGATGAACTAATCTCTGCCAGCTACAACTGTATTTAATGCTGCCGTTAATTTGTTTATATACACCTTCCATTCACTCATGATTAAGGGTCTTTCCCTAAGCTCTGAGGATGGCAGACATTGCTACAATAATTTAGCTCACTCATTTAAATAAGTTAAAATTTCAATGCAAATTTTAATGCCTGCTGCAGGTGATAATGCTGGCTTGATTTTTTCCTGTCACAGTTTAAGTATATCTTTCCAACAACTTGACCCCAAAAATCAAAATAAAGCCCTCTGAGAGGTCACAGTTACTCAGAACTAAGGCGAAGAATCCAGCAGCGGCACGACCCTGCTCTCTGAGGCTTGAAACACAAGGCTTGTACAGTGACAAAGCCAGTGTTCAAAATGAAAAAATGTTGAGGCGGGAGTCCCTCAGACTGCGTGACCAGGAATAGGAAGACTGGCCCGGCACCGAAACACAGAGCCCGGGGAGCACAGAGGAGCTGGCGAGGTTGGTGTGGTCTCTGTGGCAGAAGAACAGGGAAGGGGAGAGGCCTTCAGCAAGTGGTGGATGGGCTGTGGTGGACGGGCTGCATCAGAGGAGCACGGCAAGCAGTCAAAGCTTAGCTCTGCTTTGGACATCTACAGACAAACCGTTTATAGGGCAATTAAATCTCAAATGATTGAAGCGGGGGTAAAAGGAGGTCTCATTGAGAGGCAGTCTGAAGCAGCGACAGTGGTATTTCCTGTGTCTTAGGCTTAGGGCTTCACAGAGATGTCCAGAAAGAATTTCTGAAAATATCACAGCACCATAGTACTATTATTTATTTGCACATTAATACAAAGACACAACATGGTTTCTGCTTAACTAAAGCCAAAAAAATCTACTATGTAAACTGACCTTTTAATAAAAAGAAATTAATTATCCCTTCACTTACACATTCTAAATCTGACTTTTAAATGCTTTGACTTATTTTACCATACAGTGTAAAGAATTAATTTCTTCCTGACACAAACAAACCAAAAAGAGCTTGACCTTGCATCTGTGGCATGCCTGAAACATATTTCAGAGGCACCACGTCCTGGAAAATAAGAATACTTGAATAGGGCACAAGGTGCTCTAATGCAGCGCTGCCTGCTCTGTTTCGGATGTGCTGGACGGCTTTGGGTAGTCACTTCATCTCGGCACCTTGGTGTACGTGCACGTCAAGTGGAGATTGCACAGCCTCCTTTGGAAAGCATTTTGACACCTCTGGATGACAAATTCCACAAGAACTGAACAGCATTGCCACTACTTGGTATTCACCTGTAAGACTGTGCATGTGAAATTAGATGCTAGATAAGTACAGTGTTTTTTAAAATCTACTCACAAAACTGGGGTACTACTTCTTCTGTCTTGAATTCCCTGTCACCCTGTGGCAGTCAGCAACACAGGAAAGCTGTGTCCTGCTGCCAGGATCGGGACTAGTTGAGCTGCACAAAACTAAATCGGTTTGTTGTACAATGGGGGTGAAAAAAACTTTTCCTAACAACAATTTTCCTAACTGGTCCCAAAGGAGCCAGATTCAGCCAAGCCACTGTCATTCCATGCACACACAGCAAGATTTCCCTGGATCCACAAGGTATCACTGCAGAAAGGTCTGAACTACTTTTCCATCCTTCTTCTGCAGACCTAGCGCAGAACGCGAGTATATTTTTCTTTCATCAAGTAGCAGATCAATCTGTTAAATATTGCACTCCCTGGTTTGCTGGATTTCCCACATTCGGGTCTGCTCAGCCATAGTTTGGAGATGTTCACTCTGTTTGTATGTTGTGGTGGAGCATTGCTGCCTCACGTCCTTGCAGAGGAATGACCAAGAGAGTGGAAAAAGCTAGAGCATAGTTCAGGCATCCGGCTTTTTTGGGAAGCGGTCCCTTGGGAACCGAGCACCATGGGAGAGCATCATTCAACATTGCATGGCTGTCTGGAGCGGAGATTCGCCTCCTGCCCGGCAGCTTCTGCTCCCTTTCCTTCTACCCGCCCCAGCCTGGCTCCAGGTCAGTGTGTCCCGTCAGCCCCCACCAAACCTCCTCCTGGGCACGGGTCCAAGCACTGAATTTGCAGAGCAGCAGCTCCAAGTGCCCCCTCCCGTCCGGCACCCAGTGCGTTCCCTCCCCGTCCCGCCAGGAGCCCCCAGGTGCCCCCGGGTGCCACTCGCTGCTCCAGCGGGACACGGGTGGTGAGCACCGCGGCAGTGGCTGCTGTCGCGTGTTGGCGTTACTCTGTGATTTAATTCTCCTATCTGAAAGGACCCTGCTCAAGTGTTCGACAGTCCGTCGGTGCTTGGTGCTGTGTATGTGCGATGCTAAATGCGAAATGAGCTAGAAAATACTATGAGAAACTTGAAAAGCTCCGGTGCAGCTGTTTGATCCTTTGACAAACAGCGGACAAATTACGCTCTCTCACTTCCTACAGGGAGAACGAACATCAGGGTTACAAAAATAAAGTAGTTGCACAAGGAGGAGTCCTGGCCAAGCAAACAGAGATTTGCAGCAATGATTAGGACAAAACGTACAGAACGTAATGTACAGGATTAGTTTAAGTGGATAGATGTCGGGATTGCAATGACTGCAAATGGCATTTTTACGGTGCTCTAATTTCCTTTAGATTAAAAAACAAACAGCAGTTGAAGCTGTCCCCCTTGCTTCACACACGAACGCCAGCAGCTCCGCGCTCTTGGGAGCAGAAGACCCATCGTGAGGTCCTTTTACCTCACACCGCTTTAGGAGTTGATCCTCAGCAGCAGCAGGTGAAGAATTGCCTTGCTGCTGCGAACTACGCTTCCAGCACCGCCAGCGTAAAAGGCTGCCCATGCACCTGCAGCAGCACCCGCTCGCCAGTGCAGGCGAGCCCTGGCTGCGCAGGGGCAGCGCAAGCAGGGCTTTGTCCTCAGGAGCAGGCAGGCAGCACAGCACATCTCACTCCAACAACCGCAACAGAAATACTCCTCGGCCATGGCTCGCAGATTTTCATTACCATTGAACAATGTTTTAAAAGCTGATCCCGAGTGTTAGCAGCCCTCCTCTCGCTCGGCACCCTTGCGATACGAGGAAGCACAGCACCGCTTGAGTGCATGCGCAGTGCCTTCCATGCTGCGATCCTCGCTTGCTATGCACCGTGCCTGTCCGCCAGCGACTCAGCATGCACATCAGCACATTCCCCGCATTTAGTGCCCTGCACTGCAGGAGCTAAGGGGAGAGACGCAGGGACACTTGACTCGGTTTGGCCCGAGCAGCAGGAGGAGTGAAGGGCTGCTGGGTGAGCTCCTGTCACCAGTACCTGGCACAGACAAACCGAAAGCTGGGGTAGAAGCCAATCCTGAATGAAATCCCTGTGCATCCTGCTCTCATGCACCTTCTCCTCGCACCATCGATTGCTCTTCTACCTGCTTGACGTTTTGCTAGCTAATGAACAATGTGCCTGGCCTTTTCCTAAGGAAGACTCAACAGCACAGCCCTACCCTGCTATATCATGCAATGGCAAAAGGAGACACTGTCACAGACTAATTTAGAAAGATCCAAGTGTCTCTGGCTACAGCAGCATAGACTCCATTCACGTAAAGGATTCTCCTTTGCAGAGGGGCAGCCTCGAGGAGCAGAGCTACAGAAGGGCTCAATGGCTAATTCAGTGATGGACTGTATCTTCAGAACACAGATTTTTATTTTTGAGCACCTTTGGCTCAGCATTCAGGGATGGCACTCATCACTGGGCTGCCCAGTGAGGAGTCTGTCATCACCACGGACTATGCTTGTACCATTGCTTGTTAAAATGGTAGAGGCATGTGAATACTGATCAAGAAGAAGTAAATTTACTCTGCAAGTAAAAGAGAAAGCTATTACAAAGAAAAACTGGAGAAATGAGTATATCACCTTTTGAAGAATCACTTTATTAGTATGTAAGCAACTGTATCTTCCAAGATCATTATGAAGGGGCAAATGAAACAGGAAACTGTTGGTACCATCCTTTGGACCAGCAGTTTCTTTAAAGCAAAACAACCAAAAATCACATTGAAGAAAATTATCCAACAGTACAGTTAATAAAATATGTTGAATTCAAGTGGAAATAAAGTGAATTCACCTGAGGAATAAAAGCTATCCATTCATGCCATGAAAATCCTGTGCAATACAGCTCCCTAATTCAAAGTGCAGGCAGTGTATGCCATCAAAGTCTTTCTAACAAGCAGATCCTGTTCTTTCTCCAAAGGGAGAGAAGGAAAAGGCTGGAGAGGTTTCATCAAAAGCATCACTAACTCAGAGATAACCCATTCAGTACCTGCCAGAATTGTTCATTCCTGTGTGCCTCACCGTGACTCAGAGAGAGCTTCAAAACATAAGGGACCTTCCTGAGGTGCCGCCTGTCATTCATGGAGTCGTCACCTGCAAATGAGCACAGTGTGGGAGAGGAAGGGAGATAAAGCAAGGGGAGGGAACACAACAAACCAAACCAACCAAACAAACAAACATGCAAACAAACAAAAAACAAGCAAGCAAACAAACAAGAACAAAAAACCCATCACTCCAAGCAAAGCCTCAAGGTTCAAAAACCCATACCATGGATGTTATTTGTCTGGTGTTTTGAAAACCCCACATTAAGGCTGAACGTGTGAATGCAAGAATTCCCACAAGTGATGTCTTTGTGAACAAACACATAGGCCTCCTCTGACTTGGCACAAAAAGCATTGAACACTGGGCTGGCTGCGACCACAAGCCTCTGGAGTAGGACTGTAGGGCATGTTGAGGCTGGTGAAGTATCACGTCCTCCGCTCAGTGAAGCATGATGGAGACTGAACTTCAGGGCCGGAGCACCGTGAACGTGGGGCACCATCACACCAAGGGAGAGACCACAGCTCTCGCTGCTGGGCCGCGGTGACTCTCACTGAGGCCACCACCCGCCACGCTGGCTCTTGCAAACTTGTCCCTTTGTGAAAGTCCCCTTGAGAGGGGACCTTTCTCTATCTTTTGTGTCCCCCCAGAAGAGATGGCTACACAGAACCCCCAGGTGAATGGAAAGTAGTCTTCTCAGAAGGCCCTGTCACACCGGGGCGTTTGAAAGCAGCAGCGACGCAAGGAAGCGCTTCCTTCGCCCCCGGGCCTCCCTCCCTCGCGCTGGTTGCAGGCCCCAGCCGGTCAGCCAGGCTCTCGTGCTCCCGCCCCGCTTCCTGTCCCCGTCCGAGCGAGGCCCCACACGGGAAAGTGGAAACTCGGGGCGGTTGCCAGACGCGCGCGGATACGGTGTGACGAACCCGGACCAGTGCTTCCCCTGGCACACTTCTTCCTGTTGTGGAAATCTCTTGGAGGGGCCTTTGGGGCTACGGGAAGGCAGCAGAGCTCCCTGCCGGCTCGCAAGCCTGGGGCTGCTCTCCTCTACCCACGGAGAAGCTCTCCAGGTCTGCTCACGCTCATGAAAGAAAACGCACTGTGCGTGCACTGTGTGCCCCGGCCAGTTAGCTGCTGTGGCTCTTAGCAAGTGTTCTAGTGGCTGGCAGCAGTGAGCGCACTGCTGCAGAGAAGGGGGACAAGGCCCTGCCTTTCAGGGTAGCTGCTGGCTTTATTCCCGAGCCCTACTTCCTGCCATTAGCAGGGGCGAGCCCAAAGCAGCGTGGGCACGCTCTCAGCACGGCCCCTGGGAGCAGAGACGGATTTCTGGGCTCCATTTAGTCGGCAGCACAGACATGGCTGTGGAGACGTCTTTGGGAATAGCAATAATAATAATAACAATAATAATAAAGATTCTTTCTGCATCCTCCAGGCTTCATTTCTGCTCTGCAATTCTCCCTGAGTACTCAGCAAAACTATTCAGACATTTGGACTCTACAGTAAGAAAAAGAAGTCTGGGATCACCATTTGTCTTAATATTTATTTGTATTAGTGTTTTATTTCCAGTCACTGTTTAATCACCAACAACATCTACCCTAGCAATGGGCACATCAGCTACCTTATTAATGTGGTTAGGAATTTGGTTCCTCCTTTAGCTGTTCTGTTGCTCTTGCAAAGACAAGAAAGAAGTGTTTTAAAGCAGCCTTTAGTCCTAATTTATCTCCATAACAACAGCTGCAAACTTGTTTATCCTGACCGTAAACGTGTGCTGCTGGGCCAGCTGGCCAGGCTGACCTGCCCCACGCCGCTGCCCAGGCTGCTCCTATGTCTGGCACCAGACCGTGGCGTTGCACAACCAGCGCTTCTCCGCGATGACACAGAATCAGCACTTAAGGAGCACTGACCCGTTCCTGCTGGGAATGGCTGTAGGTGGGAGGCACAAGAGGTTTACACAGCTTACCAAAGTCTAGGTTGGTAAGGGTTTGGGGACTGATGCCTATAGAGGGGAAGAAGGGAAGAGAAGCAGCTTGTCAGGAGTAAGCACCGTGCACACAGGTTTGTATAGCGGACTCCATCTCTTCCTTGATGAATGTTTGAGCCCTCTGATGAGGCGCGGGATAAAGAACAATGAAGTACAGAAAGGTATTCCTCCAGGGGGATGAGCACTGTGCCCTGCTCTCTCACTAAAAGAGATTCAACATTTGTGCAGGATGGCCCAAATTTCTCTCTTAAAACATGCATGGAGTTTTAATCTTTTTTTTTCCTCCCCTGACATATCATTAAAATTCAGAGCAATGGAGGTGTCTATATCCTGACAGACACTCAGCTTATTTCATTCAAAGGTATTCATAAAATATTTCACACACTAAAGATGGCTGTCACTGCAAAGAGCAGCTCCTACAAAGCAGTAGAAGTAATTAAGTTAGCATTGAAATTTATATATTATTCCACTTTTTTTTTTTTTTCTTGCCAGGCCAGAAGATGCTAAAAGAAAAAGGAAAAAAACAAAACAAAACAAAACAATATCAAACAGGACTGGAAGTGTCCTCACACTAAATACCGAAGCCTTCATCCTGTAAGTTACTGACAAAATGTAATCTATTTGTTCCTCACATCCACAATGGACCTTTCCGTTTTCAGCCACTGTCTGTGCAGCCCTGGATGCAGGTACAGGCTCTGTGGCTGCCTGCCGCCAGCAGCTGAGTGCAGAGAAGCAGCCGCCTTGATGCCGGCTCCCCATCCGGACCTGGCAAGCCTTGTGTCCTGGACCACACTCACAGCAGCCCCCCGAGGTTACCTGATTACTGGTTTGCAAACTCACCCAGGGTACCAGGGTAAAGATGGCACAAATCCACTCTGACTCCAAAGAAGGCAGAACCCAAGATTTCCAAGTCTCAGGCAAGTGCCCTTAGGTTGCTACAAGGGAGGAGGAAAGAGACCAAAACACAAAAGGCAAGCCCCTGCCCCCTTGTTATGGAGCTTCTCTCAAGACAGTTTAAGATTCACAGGGGTGTGTTTTCTGAGGCCTTGAACCAGGCAACTGTTCAGCAACTTCCATGCCCAGGACAAAGTTAGCGGAAGGCACCCATGAAATCACTACTTCAGATTAGGTCAGTTCACGGCACTCACTCCATCTGTGGCCAATGGAGACAATTTCACCCCTGACATGAGGAACTCCACCACTTCTAAAAGCTTCCAAGAACTCTAAAATTCACCATTGGTTACACACATTACCTGAGCAGCGTCCACATTTTTAAATAGTAGAGAGAGGAGCTTTGAACTGGTAAATATATCTAACTCCAGTCCCTCTGGCCCCATGGTCAAAAAAGCCATCTAAAATCCATTAATTTTAAATCTACTTACCTCAGTGTAATTGAAATGCAAATCTCAGCAAAACATCTTGGCTAAAGAAATGAATTTCTCACACGACGATGCCATTCTTACAGAACAATGTTTGACACAAAGCACACAGGCTCTGGAGACCTCAAAATCTACCAGCACTGAAGCTTATGAATGATAAAATTGCATAGCAAAACATGAGAAATTAATTGCTACTTACAGCAGGACTTGTCTGATGTAGTCAATTTAAATTTTACATCTTTCAGAATAACATGCATTGCTCATCTGATGGACTTGCACATAGGGCAAAATCGTAGCAACACCTTCAAGACCTAAGACATTCCCAAGACCTACAAAAAAAAAAAAAGGCTCCATAGCTGAAACAATGGTTGGGACACCAGAAAATTGGCAGGATGGAGTAATTTTAAATAAATTTTCCAGGCTAGACAAAACCAGAAACAGCAAATGAGGTCCTGATTTTATTTTTGAACTCATGACAACAAAAAGCTGAATCAGCTGAATCACTAAATATCAGCATATCAAAGAGTTCACTGCAAAGAAGAAAAAACCCAGCACATGCCTCCACTTTCTGGAAAAATATATTCTGCATATATAAATGTAATTCGTTTACAAATGTATTTTGTATAAACACATCATGCAAATACATGTGTATATGCACATATGTAATGGTAATTATGCATGCACAGTAATATTTAATTTAAAAAAAGTAAACCACCAACTTGTGATGATGATTCAGACATTCTTGGCAAAAAATATAAAGATGCTTTAGTTCCTATACAAAAGCCATAGGACATTTGGATGTAGAATTGCTCTGTATTATTTATATGGTTATATCTAATATTCTTTTTATTGTTTTAAGGTCAACGCCTGAAATATTCCTGAGTTTCTCAATGGCAAGTTCTTTGTACTTTATCTTTCAAGGGCTGAAACACACCGCACAGCTCAATCCTATCCAAGACAGCCCCCAAGCTGAGGAGCTAACAAACCAAATGGCCAAGACAGTAAACGAGCAGGAGGGAGATATGACTGTTTGCTACGTACAAGAAACACGAAGGTTGAATTCCGTAGCTGGTAAAGAGCAGGCAGCTGAATCAGAATGTCGCTTAGTGCAGATCTAGTGTGTCAACCACAGTGAAATCATCTTTCTTGCCTAGATGGACAGAGAATTTGCACTGACTGTCATTCAGGGCATTTCATGAAGGGTACTGCCCAAATTGGAAATAATTTGCCATCACACAGCATTAGAGATGTAGGTGAAAATGTATGACCTGTACCAGACAATGCCTGGTGCTCATGATAGAGGACTTTGAAATTGAGGATGGAATCAGAAGAAGAAAAAGAAAAAACTACTGTTAAATTATGCAGAGATCCTCAGAGGAAAAGTGATAGGAACCACGTAATTCAATAATAGGATATTGATTTTTCTATTAGACGTTAGAGTGTTAGAAAACACTACAAATCCGTGTCCTGCAAGTGTGTTTTCTACTTGACCTCATGCTCCACAGTTGCTTTGCGCAGACAGTGAGGGAACAAACAAGAAACAGCAATCCTGGCCTGCAGAAAACAAGCTGCTGCAGTTACAAGAGTCACATCCACAAGACAGCTTGTGGATGAAACCACTGCAGTGCTAAGGAAATACTGAATCTATGGAATAAGAGCCCTTTAACCAAGATCAATGGAAAGGCTTCCATTGACTTCCCTGCTAACAAATGTTTGTTAGTACATTCCAAGAGAAACAAGACAGCTGTCGATCTCTGACTAATGAGATGTTCACATCTCACAGTAGAAGTATTGGATATTCCTCAACATTCACTTTAAAACTTCTGGGACTTTTTTGACATCTGAAAGGCATGAAATAGATCAGGGCAAATTCACCTGTGGTGTAAGCCTATTTATTTTGCTCGATTTAGATTAGATTTGAAATTGGTTCCTGCTGAGATTTTAAATGATGATTAAATTTGAAATGTCACTATCAGGCCTCAGAAAAGTGAGTGCTCCAGCCCACATATATGGCCCAGGGAAGGAAGTGGTTCTGAGCCATTTGGAGAACAGCCATCCATCTTTGTGAAAGAAAATCATTAAATTCTTCAACCAGAAGCTTATCAAGTTACAGGACTTTTAACAGAGCAGCCTTCTAGGTATCGTACTTTGTCTCCCTGAGAATGGCAGAAATTGCCAAATTTCATTACAGCAGGGATAAGATGGTTGGACCTTGTGTCCAACGAGCTGTAGCAGCTGTACGATACCTGTAAAAACTGCTGCTGGTAGTAGTGCAGTAATTTCTCTCTTCAGTGCTGCAGCTGGCTGACAAATTCATGACATGGCTGCAGATGTTGGCAGACAGCTGTTGAGCAATGCTCGAGGAGGTGTATGGTGTGCAGATGTTCTTCTGGCTTGGATGTCTTCTGCCCCAGTGTCAACCTTTGTGCACTCTCGGCCAGGTGGCTCTCACTATAGTGCCTCACTGGTGTTCATCAGTGACACAGGTAGGAAGGAAATACAGTTTTGACTTTGTTTAGACAGTTGCTCAGCATGATCCAGACTGGAACTACCTTCTTTGCATTGTGAATTAGTCATTATTGGGGTGAGGAAAATATTGAGACCTAATGGTTGTCACCCTGTGCCCCAAACTTTGTCTGTAAACAGGTTCTACTTTAACAGGAAGTGAGAACAGTGATAAAACTTTTTTTAAAGAAAGATAAAACTCCTGCCTTTACAGCCCTATTAAACCGCTGCCCACCCTAACCTTTTGTGATAGGAAGTACTGGACACTTGGTTTCAGTAACTCCTTTTCCAAATCAAAATTAAATGCCTTTCTTGTGTCAGTAGACAGTTATGTTTCTCTCCCATTGAAGATTAGAGATGCTTTTGTGTGAACACATTGCTCCCAGCTAATGGCATCATGGATTTGCACTGTGCTTGATATTTCGTTACAGCGCCTGGCCCTACCTGCAGTGCAAAACAGGTGGTTGCTTAGCCATAACCCACCTTGCCTTTTCCCTGAAGCTGAAGTATGTGTTGCAAAGCAGCTTAATGTACTGTGGATTCATATCTAAGCTTACTACTTGCTCGTCAGCCACAACAGGCGTTTTTCTCCTTCCTGAGTGTTATTCCATCCTTGCTGAATGCTGATCAGCTGCAGGCTTTGGTGCTTCTTCACCAAGTGCTGGGTTGTTAGGAGTGAAACATTTTGGAGGCGCAGCTGCCCCAGAAGGCTGTATTGCAAAATGGGGTGTCTGGGGAAGAAAAAATAACAGGCAGGTGGGAACTCCAAGGTGATGGCAGTAGATGGGGAGACCCTGCTCCCACAAAGTTTGTGGGAATAAGTTTTCAGAGCGTATTCAGGGACTGGCAGATTATGGGATTAATATTTGGACCAGAGGTTTTCAAAAAGCTCTTTGAAGTTGGCGCAATGTTGCTCTCTGTAAAAATGAGAGCTTTCCCATGAACCAAGACAGGAGAGTAGCTTGAGGTTAATGCTTAATTCCTCCTGAAATAGCCCAGCACTGAGTTCCGATACACTGCTGCAATTACCATTAAGGAGCTTGAAGAAGTTCCAGTGCTAGACCAGCTCCTCCTTTTCCTCCCTCTTTCACACTTTGGCAGAAGGGCTGTGGAATAATGGACAAAGTGAACAGGAAATGAACAAATGGTAAATGGACAAAATGAATGGCAGCAAATAGGCAGGACCTAACTGCATTCACTGAGAGGTTCTAAAGAAACTCCGAGAAAAAATAGCTGACCTGCTGCCACTGGTGTGCACCCTCTCCCTTGGCGTCAGAGGGAACGGGAAGGTGGAAACATGATGACAACATTCCTAAGAGGTGCCCAGGAGGCTGGGCCACCACAGACCAGTGATTCCCAACTGACAGGAATGCTGTAAAGAACAGCATCAGTGAGCACCTGGGTCAGGACTGTATTCTGGAGAAGACAGCCTGGATTTTGTAAAAAGAAGCTATGCTCATCTATTAATACTCTTTCAAGAGAGCAACAGCCCAGACCTCCTTGCCCACGTGCTTGTGTAGTCTGCCTGGTTTCAAAGAGGCTTTCTGGAAGCCCCCCAGAGCTCATTAAGAGACTCTGGTGAGCCGGATATATGGAAATGGCTTCACGTGGATAGATCACTTGTTAGAGGACAGGAAACAGAGGGCAAAACAGAAAAGATATTTTCCACAGTAGAGTGAGATCTCACATGAGTCTGTGCTCGAGCTGATAGCATCCAGCATATCCACACGTGATTTGAAAAAAAACCAAAACATTTTTCTTCCAGTGCTAAGTTAATCAAGATATTATAGATGGGGGCAAAGAGAAGAACTGTAGAGGACTGCAGAGGACTTTGTGATACTGAGCAATTGCATTATGAAACAGAAGATGAAGTGCAGCTTCCCACTAGAATGTCAGCTCAGCAGTAGTGACAAAAAAAAAAAAAAAGTAGATGGAGTTATCTGGAACAGGATACAAGCCCGAACATACAACTGGGATACTGGGTGCATCTGTACCCTGAGTGCTGTGGGAAGTTCTCAAAGATGATAAAGTAAATCTGGATATGTTTCACAGAAGGACACTCAGATGTATTGAGCAACTTTCAGATTTCAGATGAGGAGTAACTAAAGTTACTAAAAATCTTCAGTATAGAAAAAAACAAAGCAAACAAACAAACAAAAACCAAAAAACCAAACAAAAAAGTAAAAAAGAAAGAGAGAGAGAGAGAACTGTTGTCTATAAAATTGCAAGTGTTGAAGAAGAAACAAATAGGGATACTTGCTGTCCTTTCCAATACAAGCAAATGGGGCATCAACCGACACTAGCAAGTGTCAAGTTCAAAAACAAAAACAAACAAACAAAAAAAAGTTTGATCCTCACACAACATGAAGACAAGATGATAAACTTTTTGAGTGACATTATGGATGCTAAAAAGTTTCTTTGGGCTCAAAAAAGTACCTTGAAAAAACTGGCTGAAGGAAAACCCATCACGTCCTATTACATACAAGTTACCACCTCTGACTCAAAGTCCCCACACAGCACTTCTGCCTGTGGCTAGAAACATGTTCGGGGAATTATTGGTCCTGGCTTACCTTGCCCTTTATCCTCTCCTCTACGCATCTGCTGCCGAAGGCAGGAAACTTGGCTATGGGTATTTTTGCTCTAACCAAGGAAAGCCTTTTTCTCTGATTAGCCTAGCCAACAGTAAACGCAGTACAGACCTGTCCTGAGAAGAAAAATACTGAGATACATAAATGCAATTAAAGAAATCTATTATCCAAGTGCAAGACAAAAGATCTCATTGCATCCATATATGAAACACCACGTAAGCAGTTTCTGTTAGCATTTTTAATCAGATCCATTTTCATCTTTCACTTCAGAGTCTCAAACCCATTACTAAATTTCAAAGAGGATGCTAATCACTGGAACAAGGTAGATGAGCTATTTTTCCAAAATGGATCAGAAACAAGCACAAAGAAATCTAGTAGGTGAAGCACATTGATCACTCCTTCCAGTGGCAACATTATCCAGAAGATGTCACCAAAACACAAGTAGTGCTCAACATTTCTAGAACAAGGAACATAAATGAAAGGACTTCGAATTTGTATAAGAATCACAGAAAAATCAAGACCCATGTTGAAAGAACACCTTAAAATAAAATTACTATTTTTCAGGGAGAAGATTAAACCCTCATATCATCATAGCAAGAAGTTTGGAATATAGATGAACCCATGTACAAAGGGCAAGTCAGGCAGAAAAAATATCATGATGTTTAGAGCAGAGATCACATTCTTGTCAAAATTTTTTCCTTGAATCGACAAAACACAGGCATAGTAGCCAGAAAGCTGATTGCTCTATTTTTCTACCCTCACTAAATCCCTTTGTTATTTGTCTTCTCTGCTTCCCCCTTGTTGATACCTTTCTTCTTTCAGGGACTTGCATAGTAACACTCTGCTCCTATCTGAGCTGCTGTTAGGGAGTATATCCACACACATACTGAGTCAATACTTAATTGCTGCAGTATACTGATCAGCTGCACGCTCCAGAAGATCATGTTTGCTGACTGGAACTCTGTTTTTTCCCATTTGTGCTAGCGCAGTGACTATAATTTTAAAGTACTGAAGATATTCTTTGTCTGACTACAAAAAAAAATTCCGCAAAGATTCATAACCTGAAGGAGAGCAGAAAGCAGCAAGTGCAGCAAGTAAAAATATTAGTTAACACAAATTCAGAGCTACTCTAGTGGTACTTGTTGTGTGATATCTGAACCTAAGTAACAACAGAAAACAGGCTGTTAGTTAAGGCCAAGTCAGTGCTTGGAGCAAAGTCTCTCTTGGCACTTCCAAGAGATTGGTGTAACATGGCAGAAATATTGTCACTGCTGCAACCTCAAGAAGACCAGCAATCAGCAGCTGATATCTGATAAGTAATTATCATTTCGTGTCCTTATGACAGCCAAGCACAGGGATGAGCCAGCATGGGTCGTGTTAACTAAGCTGGCTGTGGCTCAGAAAGTGATGTTATTGTGGGAACATGTTCAACACAAGGCACACAGACCAGGACACCAGCCAGCAGGAATTGTCCAAAATCCTGAACTTTGGATTTAAAGGTTCTCTTAACCCTCTCTGGCACCAGGAGATAAGCCCCATGCCACTATGTTTATCCTTCTCTAAGAAGAAACCAAACAAAATCTACCTGGCAATGGGAAAAAACATAGATGCTTTAGGAATGACTGCCTGTAAGGATAAATCACTCTGAGTATCCCATTCCACAGACATCCCGATGAAGATGTTCTAGAAGCAATAACAGAGTATGAACCACAGAGCTTTTAAACTCAATAGTCTTTCATTCAGGTCTCGTTTGTGACTGCCCAAAAGATTTACACCATTTTGAGCATGAAGCTAAAAATAACATTTGCTCTATTGGTATTTGCACTGTTATGGAAAAAAGTCTTATAAGAAGAAGTGCTGCTAGATTGTGCTTAATAGGTGCATAATATGAACAGTGACATTCTTATAATGTCAATTGACAGATTTAGCCTAATCACTAGGAACTTTAGCATAATGGAAAGTGTGTCCTTTCTGATTTTGCATCAGTAAAAACAATGGACTGGGGCCAGGTCTATACTAAAATGAAAAAAATTTCCGTTACCTTGAAATCTGAAAGTATTTCAGCATGAAGTTCCAGGGTCCTGTAGGTAGCTGTAGTCTTGACAGATTTTATTACAGGCTTCTAGAAGACACATACACTACTAGGAACAGTCCATTTTCTATAATTATATTTTCCATCTACTCAATGCAATATGCAAGTCTTCAGCAAAAATGAATACTACTTTAAAGTCCAAACATCTAGAACCTATTGAACAAAAATGTTTTTCTTTTTCAATTTCTAAAAGTTCAAAAAAAAAAAAAAATAGCCAGTAGCGAGGTGAAATGAGAACTCTTCTTAAAGACGAATTTATTAGGGTTTCAAAAAATGAATAGCACGCTAAAGAAGTTCACAAAGCAAGCAGAGTCCTTAAAAAAAAAAATCAGTGCATGGAATCTAGCCTTGTTGCTTGTCTGAGCAATTAAAGCACTATTTTGTTCCCGATAAAGAGAAGCAGTTTCCTTAACAATCTGTGGAAGTTAAAAAACACAGTAACAGAAAAAAAGGTTTAGGTGCACACATGCTTAAAGTAGTAATAAAAATGCAATTCTACTTTACTAACACGTTGAATCCCAAGTCATGACTAACAGATGAAATCAGCACCTATGACACCACATAGTCCCAAGCTCCCCCATAGTGAAAACTCGACAAGGAGAGAGGGTCAGGAAGTTAAAAGCAATCCCTGCAGAAGTCAACGGTGTTGTAAATGTCATTCTCTGGTGCTAATGGTGAGCACTTGTCTGGTTCAGAGGGTCCTCTTCAGAAAGGTCTTCTGATTTGCCTCTGTCCATAAGAGGGGTTTGTTTTCTAATTTTTTTTTTCCTGAGTGAGAAAACAGAGGTGGAAAAAGTGGGATGGGTTGCTGTTCTAACGTGAGCTAGGACTGGAGATCAGGTTGAGTTACTGACAAAGATTCTTGTCTTTGTCACTCACTAAGAAGATCATATAGCTTTAAGTAAGGGTAGATTTTACATCAAAGTCTGATGCCTGATCAGACATAATTTAGGAGATCAGGCAATGCAAACAGGTATCCAGCCTTACAGGGTGGAACAAAATCAGAATTTCAGGCTCTGGGAAGTTCTGTCTACAGATCTACCAGGCAATAAATCATTGGAAATGAACAGATTTTTTTTTTTTTTGGCAGAAATCCTCCTCCATTCCATAAAACTATTTCTCTCCTCTTTGTCATAGCCTAAAAGAGAATGCTTGACAGTAAACACACTTCTCACTAACTTGCTGCAATTTGTGCAAAACCTTCCTGGTTTCACACAGACCTGGACAAGCAGTGTGGTCAGGAGATAAGCTGATGGGACCAGCCAGAACAGACATGGTTATCAGCTGGGGGACTGATGAGATCTTTGCAATTTCCAAATTCAATAAGCTTTCAGTACATACTTTTATGAGCAAAGATACTGCTACAGAGAAATAAAAATAAGCCAGCAGATACTGAAATCCACTTTTTCTCTTCTGTTATGTTGCAAGTGGATCCATGTCCTGCTCTCTGTACACATCACAGCTGAGTCTGCTAGTAGATCCAAAGAAGAACATTTACCATCCTAACACACAGTGTGGAAAAAGTGCTTCCGTATGAAACGGTGAGTAACCTGAGCTGCCGTCAACTAAATGAAATTGAAAAGTCACATTTTACCTCACATGCTGATCATTTAGTCTTCTGTATTTTCATCCAGTGCTTAGCAGTATTCACAGGTTGTCATACACATTGCAATTAAAAAGACGACATAGTTATGAGAAAATTACTAGTTCTTTACATCTACTTTTAGCTTCTGTTCTGTGCTGTTTTCTGTATCAGTAGAGAATACAACATTACATATTACTCTTTTATCAAATTCCATCATGCAGCATTTGCTTGTACTGATTTCCTATATTTTAAAATTCTTCACATTCTAGGAGCTACAATCATGGCGTTTCTGCAGCTGGCATACCCACAGTACTGATTATTTAAAAATAGGATGGAAAACGTGATTGTGTAAGTGTACCTTCAATTTCCTTCAGAGCCTTCCTTCTTGAGGAGGGACCTCCTGGCCTCTTCTCTGAATGTTTCTCTGCAGACAATGGAGCAGAAGTGTCAGTTCAGAAGCAATACCATTGCAGGGGTGATGGTTCACTGCCTAATTTGGCACTGGTGCCAGTGACAGAGATTCAAGCTGACACTAAGATGCAAGGTCTTTTAAAGTAGTTTGGCATCAAACATCCAAAAGGTTTGTCGTCATTGTCCTGTAATGCTAACAAAACAGCCTAGCAGACACTAAAGGCTGTGGTGTTTTTCTTTGTCAGTCTCGTTTCTCAATGTTCATTTTTCAAATATACATCCTTTATCTAAGTTGCTCATTGGAGCTCTTGGAGGATGCAGAGATGGTTCCTACCCATGGAACAGTGTGCATGAGTCTGGATGCACAGACTGGTCCTGGCTGTGCAATTTGCTTCCTTAGCTGAGACACTGTATTAGTGAATAGAAATGGCAGACTTGAGAGTAAGAGATGAAGAATCTGTATTTCTCTGATGAATCACAGAATGGCTGAGGTTGGAAGGGACCTCCAGAGATCATCTAGTCCCCCCCCACTGCTCAAGCAGGGTCACCGAGAGCACATCGCGCGGGATGGCATCCAGGCAGGTTTTGAATATCTCCAGAGAAGGAGACTCCACAGCCTCTCTGGGCAGCCTGTTCCAGTGCTCTGTCACCCTCACGGTAAAGAAGTGCCCCCTCATATGGAGATGAAACTTCCTGTGTTTCAATTTGTACCCATTACCCCTTGTCCTATCACTGGCCACCACTGAGAAGAGTTTGGCCCCATCCTCTTTGCATTGTCCCCTCAGGTATTTGTACAGGTTGACAAGATCCCTTCTCAATCATTTCTTCTCTAAGCTAAACAGGCCC
>VXAL01011247.1:0-38745 GCA_013399475.1 Chauna torquata
CAGGATATTCTGTGATTCTATTCAGATAAAAGGATAACATTTTTCTTCTGAGAGAGAGAACTACTACTATAGCACAGGTAAGTGTCCTGTGGAGTGTGAGATGAGGAAAGTTTGTGAATATATTTGACTGAAATTATTCACCGTTGTCACAACTGTAGTTAATACAGACGGCTGCTAATCAGTAGTCTGACCGTATGCAAGGTACTGAGTGTGAACACACCTAAAAGATGTGTCAAGGCAGCACATCCAAATGCTGTTTGGAATATGTTACACATCACTGAAGCCAAGTTCTATTCTTAATTACACAGTACGTTCAGAGGTGCTGTTTTCACTTTAGGATTTGCTTTAAAAAACAGTAATTTTACAAGATGAAGTATATCTTAAAAGACAGTATCTTTACAGGATAGTTTCCTGTCTTCTCCTTTGTATCTTGGGCAGGTTTTTGTCATCTAATGAGACAGGAAATAAGTAACAATAATAACAGCATTACAGTGACTCATATTAATGGTTTGGCATATTGTATCTGTTCTATCTTACATGGACAACACTTTCCAAAAGCATGCAGCGTTAGCTTAGTTTTGCTTCCAGGGAATTTCAAAGGGAGTTTTCTCTTTGTGGAGAGAAAGAATGTTGATTATTTGCATGAATATTCTTTGAGTGATAAAAATCTTGTCACATTGTTCTGAATGTGGTAGTGTTTTGTTTTGTTTTGTTTTGCAGTCAGAAATGTAGCAAAATCCATTGAATGAAGGAAATAATCGTATGAAATAGAATTAAAGTACATCTTCATGCATAACTGGAGTCAAAATGGCTGTAGTCATTTGAAGCCATTGAAGATACTGTTATTTTAAGACCCATGACGAAGTAGCCCAGTCTTTAATCTACTGCCATGTAATATGTTTCTTTTTTCTCTATGCACCAAATAATACACTCAAAACTAATGCAATAAATGGCACTTGTCAGCTTAACCTCAGCTGACATTAGAGGAATTAGCTTTTTTTTCATAGGCATAACTTCACCTAAAATTGACACTGGAAATATAGTAGAGATATATCATTAGTTGTTTGGGACCACACCATGGGCCTGAGGAAAAATTCGGAATCCTTTTGCAAATGTGGAAGGAATTTTACATAAACAAAATGGAAAAACTAACTAACAGAAAATGAAAAATCAACACTATTGTAATGGAATAGGTAAATCAATTTTATTATCCCAAGAAATGGTATGGACGCTTCTGAGAATTACACTTGAGCCATGACATAAATTGAAGTTAAGGGTCCAGTCTTTTTTTTTTGGCTAGAGAGTGCTAAGAAGGCTGTCCTGCCCATGCCCTACTTTCAGGCTTTGTGTTCCTGGCAGTAAGGCAGCAATTGTCTTTGACCATGTCTTAGATTTAAATGACAGTAAGCCTTGTTCCATCTCAAGTACAGTTTATTTCATTGGTTAGTGACCTCAGTAATTACTCCTTCCTAGGCTAGGAGGCTGTGAATTTCCAGGATATGACAAAGCCAGACAGGTGACAAAGTACATCTCTTGGCAATGTAAGATGCATCTATGACCGTAGTTGCTTCTTTTACGCTTTCATGCCTTCTGAGGTGTGCTGGAACAAAGTTGTGAGCTAAACAGAAGAACTGCTCACAGGTAAATAAGAGTAGTGATATTTTTTTTGAAGCTGTCATTGGCACTGAGCAAAATATACAGCCTTTCTTTTGTGATAACTAAATACACCAAAGCTTCCTTATTTACTCTTTGTCTTTAGAATGGTGTGTGGTTACAGTGAGCATCCTTGTTGCTTCTTTCTCAATTATTTTGCTTAGAAGAGATTCTATAATTGTTACTCCCTGCATATAAATGAGATTTTAGGCTGGGTTGACCTCAACCAGCAGCTAAGCACCACACAGGCAATTGCTTGCTTCCCCCCGCAGTAAGATGGAGGAAAGAACAGGAAGAGGAGAAGCAAGAAAACTCATGGGTTTAGATAAAGATAGTTGGATAAGGAAAAAGGAGGAAAAACAAAGCAAAACGTGATGGAATGGCAGTCACTCACCCTCTGACCAGTAGACTCAGCCAGTCTTTGAGCAATGGCTGCCTACCTACCTAGCATCCCTCCCCGTCCTCCGCACCTCCTTTTTTTTTTTTTTTGCTGAGCATGATGTTATCTGTCATGGAATATCCCTTTGGTCAGTCTGGGTTAGCAGTGCAGGTTGCATCCCTTCCCAGCCTCTTGCCCAACCCCAGACTACTTTCCAGGGGAGAGTGGGAAAAAGAGAAATCCTTGATGCTGTGAAAGTATTGCTCAACATTAGCCAAAACACTGGTGTGTTATTAACGCTATTTTAGTCGCAGATTCAAAACACAGTACCATATGGGCTGCTATGAAGAAAATTCAATCCAGCCCAGCCAGATCCAGTACAGTTTTGTAAAAATATTTTCCCCTCTTCTTGGATTTCTTTCGAGCCTTTTTTTTCGGCTGATCTGAGTTAAAATGAATGATACATCAAATTGTGTTGTTTGTCCTAAAATTAAGATTTTATATGGCTAAGTTATATGTACTCTTAACCATTTCCTTCTAAGCTTCATAAATAAAAGCAGTGCTCTCTGTAACTCAGTCTTTCAAAGTTTGTTTTGCTGTGTTGGTAAATTAGAAAACAGTCAAAAAGTTAAAATGTTGGGGGCAGTTGTCATAGAGAAAAATAATGAAAAATGCTGCAAAACACATCCATCTTGTATTCTTCCTTGGAATGCTGTTTTTATTTCTGTACATAACAGTAGAGGAACAGAAACGAATGAAGAAAATACCTGGAAACATGGAGGCACATTCAAATGAAGAGAGATTTAAAACATATGGTATTTATGTGATGGGAACATGGAATTGAGAAAATGTAAATCCCCAGGGTATGGCTAAAAACAATTTTGAATGGGGTCCACTCATCAAAATTATTTCAGCCTGATTCTCAGCTCACATCATAGCTGTTCATCTTCCTGCTGGTGCTGCCATTGGATAGGTAGCAAGTGTTGCAGGCTAGGGACAGAGAGATGATCTTTCTCATTTTCTCGAAAGCTTAGCTGTTGCTGGCTTCCAAAATTCATGTTTCTGCTATTTAGTGATTTTCTTATGATAAGGGCTGGAGAAATTTCCAGTCTTTGGGCTTATTAGAAGCCTTTACCAGCTTCCATGAGCAGGTCTGATGGAAGAAGGCTAAATGGCACTGTTGCATTTCCTCTGTGCGGGTAGAGTGATGAAGAGCCTGGGGAATCACATGCAGCAGCAGCTGCCTGATCCTGAAGCACGTCCCTGTGCAGCTCTTGCCAAACTTCTGCCATCCTTCACTGAAAGCTTCACACTGGATAGTGGAGGTGATATTTAGAAAGGAGGTATTTATATGTGTTAAGAAGAGGGTAGAAGGAGGGAAGGCATTTATGTCCCTGCATGCATATAGTACAAAAGTAGCATTGCGTTTAATTGAATTTGAAGTTTCTGGTTTAAAGTAAATTCAAAAGTGTTGTTTTCCTGAACTATACAATGTGTTTTTCCTGAACCACAGAAGGAATCTGAAAAAACTCACTGCACAAAACGTTGGGCAAGTTTACAGGTTGGAGGTCATTAAGAAAAGTTTGTACAGGGGAGTGAATGAAAAAGCACCCAAGTCATGGCATAAAAATTAACTATGAGTAAATCCCACAGGTTTCGAACAGGCAGAACCCTTCTCTCTCTGGACGTGAGAAGCCCACTGGGAGACGGCAGAGGAAGGAGAGGCTGGTTTTAATAGTAGCTTGTGGGATGACTGCAATGACTTCTTGCATCTTCGTAAGAGTCACCGGGTATATATACTGTCAGGGAAAAGTCTTAGACTTGATAAGCCACAGGTGAACCCACTGCAGTGTCATTGCCAGTCTTTTATCTTTTGTGTTGTTTTTAGGAATTTAGTTTATTTTCACTTGCAGATATACAGCATCCAAAACTACTCAGTATGTGGTGGGCACACTGAGTATATTTTACTCTCTTCTGTTTTTCTCCTACTTTTTTAAAATTCAGAGAGATTAGTGATTCCCATTTCTTGCAACATTCCTTCTTAACCCTTCTGCCCAGCTTCATATTCAATCATCGCTCATCTCTCTGGAAATACTGATATGTCCAACTATACTACTGTATATTGATTTTTTCACTCTGCTTATAGAGCAGTTCTCATCCTTGTCCAGCTTTCTTTCATGTTGAGTCTTGTGTTTGCCATTCCCATTTTTTTTCATGAGCTGCTTTAAATGTTAAGACTGTATGTAGTAGTAGTAGTAGTAATACTAAAAAGCCAGTGGAGAATCTCCTTAAATCCAGACTTGAACAACTTTTTAAAAATTCTCAGAAGTAGTTTTTTTCTGTCTTTCAGTTAGATGTATTTTATCATCGCGCTATACCCTGGATCTAAATTGTCCAAGGCTTAATCAGCAGCCTGTCGTGGAATTCTACCAAAAGCCATTTGGAAAAATATATATCCTAATAAGTTACATCTTGAGCACATAATGGCAAACAGAATGTTAACAACTTCTGTTATACAGCTTTTCCAAAGCTCCAGTTTGGCTGTTAACATGGGATCCTGCCTTAAATCAGCCTCTGATTATTTTTCTGCATCTTTTGACTGCTAGTGTGGACTTCATTATTGTGTGTGTGCAAAAGGTTTTATGACAGATTCTTGCTTTTAGGATCATGTTTGTCTAGAAATTTCATTGCAGCACAGTGCAGACATATTCAGCATTCTAAGCAGCAGTCATTGGATCCATTATTTATTCCTGGCTGTATCTTCAAGATGCTTTCCTTTCTAAAAGTACTTAATTTTCAAATCCTGAACACAGAAAACAACCTCTATCACAGAGATACGGAAGAGATATCTCTAAAGACTGTTTGTTCAAATACTGGTATTTGTTAAGAGTAGGAATTAGCCTTTTTTTTTTTCTTTTTTAGTTTGTTGTGTTTTTTGTTTTTTTTTTTTTCTTTAAGTCTTTGCTGAGTACATTAACTGTTTTGCCATTCTTTATGACTGGCATGATGCAGCACAAGGTGATGAACATAACAAGACAAATAGACTTTAAAGATGGACAACATTTATTTTGTGAAATTCTAGCCACTTAGAATTATACTTAAACCTGACATTTTGGTGAACTACTCTCACAACAGATTATATCTTCTGTTATCCAAAAACATCTCAGTGGCTTGAGTCCTAGCAGCTATCTCCCTGCTTGACTAAGCAATATTTTTATAGTTAACAAGGGTCATACTGGGCTGATTCTTGTATTCTTGCATCACTATATCTGTTTACCAGTCTAAAGCTGTAGCTGAACTTTGTATAATCTTAAAGTTGCAAATAACAGTAATTATAGGGTTGGTTTTTTTGTTTGTTTGTTTTTGGTTTTTTTTGTGTAATGAGTGAGAGTTTTATGTTTAAATTGCACACATATGACTCTCATGGTGGCAGCAAATACACCTCTTGTTGCCAGGTGAAAATCTACATGGCTAAGAGGAAGAACAAAATGTATCATGCTGTTGATACTTGGCCAAGAGTAAGCAATATTCCTGAACAAATTTAGAGGGAAAAATAGTTGAAATGAGATTAAATGGAAGAGTAGATCATGCCAAACTATCTGTTAATTCTTTGTTGTTGTTGCTTGTTAATTTTTTTGGTTGTTTTTTTTAGCAGTTTAGTAAGTTTTCTTGACAAAATAAATGCATACTTCTCCTATCTGGTCAAAAGCACTTGGTACAGTACTACACAATAAATTAGTGGACTTAGATAAGAGGAAACGAATACCGGGATTGTGAGAAGGGTAACACATTGACTAAGAGGAGAACAGCATTGTCATTAACCTCAGTGTCAGGCTGAGGTTATTAATGGGATTGTGCATACTTAAGTAGTAAATGTTTTCAAAGGTGATGTGACGCATGGACATTCTTAATAATATTCTTTGAATATTGGAATAATATTCCAGAACGCTTGCTTTCTGAAGAATAATCAAAGTGATGTTTAAAGCTAATAGCACGAGATTATGGAAACATCCTCCATTAAGCTAGAAGTTCATTAGTGGAAATGGCCAAGGAAGAGAGACTTCCATGCACTAGCTCCCTGCAGAATTATGTGAACTGCCAATACATTGTAGCTGATCATAACACCTTTTCTCAAGAGAGAGTAGTATACATCATCTGAAATTCTGTGCATAATTCTGACCATTCAATTTCAAAGAAGTACAATTCAAACCAAAACAAATAGAGAGTTAAGTGGGAATTTGGAAAGCTTATCACAGGGACAAAGTCTAGAAGAACTTTATTTCTCTCTCAGCTTTAAAGTTGCTAGGATAGAGGATGGGATTGCTCTCTATAACCACATTCCAGGGAAAAATACCAGGGGAGCAGGAAAGCTACCGCAGTTAAATATATTGGCACAAGAATGTCCATAACCCAACGTAATCATATTTTTGTCTGAAGAGTAATTATCTCTGTATTGATCTATGAAAACACCTAAATATTTACTGATTCTAGGAAAACTCGAAGCCTGTTCGTAGCAGTAGTTAAACAATGGGTCATTTACATGGCTGAGAGCTGAAAGTCCAAAAATTAAAGAATGGCATATAAAGACTGTAAGGAAATATTTAATTAAAAATATTTTTCTTTCTTACTATTTGCATGTTAATAAAGTGGTGCAAAAGCTCTATTTGCTTTCTCTGTAAAACACCATTTTAATATCATCTTAAATGTTCAAAACATTGTCAGTTTCTTAGTATAGATGCAAATTTATTTAAAAATAAAGCCACAAGAGAATTTTAATCATTTAAAACTATTCTGGTTTTGACCATATTGGAACAATAGTTTCCAGCTATCATTCTTAAAGTTTATGTTCAGCATAAATAATCAAACGAGCACTTTTACATGGTTTTGTTTGATTTTACAGCCAGGCTTTCTACCCATTTGTTGCATCTGTCATTGCAGTCTTGTGTCTTGAAAAAGTGCTGACAAAGCTAGAAAAGAACTAGGAGAATGAAGGCAAAAACTAGGGATGGCAATGAGTAGAAAAGCTAAAAATGAGAGGCTTAGAGATGAAAACAAGATTAAACATGGAAGGATAAAACTAGGGTGGTCTGTGAAGCTCTCTGAGTTTAACTTCTGTATTTCAATTTCTAACCTGATCCTTTGTTGCTTTATAATCTAGTATTCTGTTTCTACCATAAAGTGGACATTTATGTATGTCACAACATACGTACCGGAACATCTGTTGAAAATTTGGATATGTGTATCTGTGTGTTTGGGATCGACTGTTTTTTGGTGGGAGATGTTCAAGAGTTGGATGAGACTCCCGTAAGTTTCTTACCTAGCTTCAAGATTATAAAGGTGCTTCAGTACTTTACAAAAGTACCTTAGTATCCTTTTATCTATGAAGAAAGAGCCAGGGGAGATGTTTAAGCTAAAGCCGAGTACCAGTCACTAAATAGCTGTAGTTTACTTCCTTACTAGTTGTGAGACGGTCTGTACTGTACCTTTGGATACAGACTAAGTGGCTCAGTATCAAAAACCTCAAGGTGCAGAAATGCTCACTGCATCTGTGTACCTCTGAGACTCTTAATAGAGCTGCATCCCGAATTACTTTCTTCAGTGCCCTGACTGCATGAGCTATTCTGGAAAAGTGGGTTAGTTTAAACTTTCCTGGAAAATAGTTGTGACCATGTTAATTTGGTCTTCCTTGAAATAAACTTGAAGAACTTGCACTGCCTTAAACCCTCTCTGCTCTTAGACTGTCTTGTTTGGGGGCAGATAACTACTTGTGAACAATTTTGTGCTCCATTCTAGTTTAAGCTATGGATAGAGCAGAGCAGGACAATTCACAGGGCCAGATGCTGGTCTCCACTGCAGCAGACATCACCATGACCTCCCTTTTAGCTTTTAGCTCCCCTTTAGCACTGAACAACATGGTCCCACTTACCTGAGGCAGGTGCCTGCTACCATGGCTCTGCGCTGTTGTGTTGAAATGGGTTGGAAGAGAAGATTCCATGCCATTAGCTGTCTATGGAAACTTCAGATGTGAAAGTTAACATCTGAGAGAGACATCAGCAGTAGGTTAAGATAACCTGCTTGTCTGTTACTGGTTAAAACAAAACAACAACAAAAAACAAGCAAACAAAAAAAAAAAATCAAAGAAAAAAACAAACCAGCTAGTTGTCTTACCAAAACCTGACAAGATAGATAGCAAGGGCTCATACATTCAAGTATACAGCTGAAAGCCCCCCGAGAAAATCACTCCTACTACTTTTCAGCTGTTAGTAATAGGTTATTTTCTCAGTTTTGATACTCAACTGTGAAGCTTAGCAAGTCCTGTTATATCAGATGTGAAAAATTACGTGATGGATTAAGAGATATGTCATCATTGATCTCAAATTTAAAACTAATTTTTCTGACTTTCTAGACATACGCTGGCTTAAGTAGGGGCAGGCCATTTTTTCATTTACCATAAGCTACCTTTTGTGCATGTGTGGAAAATGGAGGAAGGGGAATTCAAGCACTGGTTTAATTGACGGTTAGAAAACAATCATGAATACTGGTGAAACTATTTCTTGTAATTGCCTGATGTGCTTGAAATTTCCATCTTGAGCCTTGTATCAGTAAATATATATGTTTATATTCTACTTGCATAATTTCTCTTGAAGGATTTGGCAAGGAAACTCTTAATGCCCCTTTCTCACTGTTTCATACAAACCATCTCTCAATATTGACTTATGCATCCGTTGGTAATTAGAAAAAGATTTTGGATGGAAGGAGAGTCATTTGGAGGATAAGCTTTGAATTGTTAGAAATATTTTTTCCAGATTGTAGATTATTTCAAAACTAATAAATAATCTCTTCACAATGCAATGAAAAGAATGATTTCTCATTAAAAGCAAGCCAGTACAAAATAACAACAAAAATGTCGGAAGCATTAGGAAGAAAAGGTAGCTTGAAAGTTTTTGGCAAGAATCTTTTTTTCAGTACTCAGTGAGTGTTGAGTTTTTATATATTTATATATATAAAGTGCCTATCGCCATATTGATAGACATTCTTTGGAACCTCTCTGATGGCAGGAGTAAGAACAGGAGTCAGCCTGTTGGTACCTCAGCACTTCTGTTTCCAACCAAAATAAAAAAAAAAAAAAAGGCACAAGACTTTGCTGCAAAGCAACCCCTCCCACCGAAGACTTTAACAATTACTTGCTGTCACCACCACTTCATTTTCTCTACGTTATTAAAAGAAATTGCATTGTATACATCAAAAGAAAGATGTGAGGCTGTAATTCAATGACATAATTCTGTGTCAAAGTTCCAGTGACATTTAGAAGCCATTCAGACTTCACTGTCCTCTTAATTGTCTATCAGAGCACTTTCAGTGAAATTACAGTCTTACTATGTACGGTTCAGTGTATTTTGCAGTACATTCTACTATTCTGTATTTATTACAGCTCCAAAAGTAACTTGAAAAGGTATGCTGTCTCGCTTCTTTTCAGCATGACCATCCATCTAAATATCACATAGTATGCAATGGTCTTTAAGTAGTACAAGTAACACAACTTATTAAACTTGGTCCTAAAGGCAGCAAAGTTCAGCTACTCATCACAGTGTGGCTTTTATTTTTATTTTTATTTTTTCCTCAATATCAGTATACTGTGACCCTAAACTAGCAGAACACCCAACTTGACAGGTTCATTTGAAATAGTGCTGAGGCATTAGTTCTTACATTACTCAGTTTTTAGGCAGCCAGCGTCAGAGTTGTGACCAAAAAGTGATGGAGATAAAGAGAAGAGACCAGGGAACGAACTCCCCTGGGCCATGATGGCATTCAGCTTCTGTAAGGCTCCCCTGAGGTGTCCAACACCTGGCACAGCTGGAAGTATCCGCAATCTATTGTGAAGTACAACGGGTCGCTAAACCGGCATGTGCCCCATCTATGATATGTGGGGGTTAGGGGCAGAAGCTGCCTGTGTCTCTTTTTACTGAGTCTCCCCTTTTTAAGGTTGCATTATTGCTGTTAGAGTTAAAATGTATATGCACACCTGAGCAAAAAATAGAAATCCTCTAGAAGAAAGTAATTTTGTATTTTTTAATTCCAAATTAGGGTACTACATACTTAAAAAAAAAAAGTTGAAAAAATACAGGAAACAATTTCAAAACACAAAAATCAGTGTTGCATCAGTTTGGGACCAAACTGCATCCATGTTGCAGTACCATATTTGAGGTAGCTCTGGGCCAAAATTCGTTTCCAGAAAGCTCAAGGTTTTGAATGTAGACACAGTATAGAAAAATGTCAGCCATTCAGTTCTGTCAAAATAGTGATCAAATTGACTGCAGTTGCAGTGCAGCACCAGTCGTGCTGTTGCACAGTAACACTAGACAGGAGAAGATGACAGAGAGCTGGTGATGCTTGTGAACCACTCCAATACTGGTTGGCAAAAGCTGGCTGTACCACATTTCACGTAAAGAAACAGAGGGCAAGGTAAAGTTATGGCATCAAGCAGCCCATGGAATAACTGAAACACAACATTTCTCAGTGTCTCTATCTGGAAAAGTAGAAGCATTTAAGTAGAAATTTTACTTTATAGTGTAAACTAAGCTATAAAAAGGCACAAAGACTGTAGTCAATACAGAATATGTATTTTTTAGAGAAAAAAAAAAAGAGGAAATAAGAAATCTGGGGCTATGCTGAAGAACTTCCTCTCTTTGGGCCTGATAACAAGCTAATGGTAAACAGACCTAAAATTTTCTGCAGCAGACCTCTGTTAACCTTTATTGGGACCATGAAAACATGAGTGCTCTCAAGAAAACTATTAAGCTAAACATGTGAAGGGAATTGAAACTGGTTTTGGATATCCAGCTGGCTATCCAATTATCCTTTCACAGCCATCGTTTTCTGGCCCTGTTTTAGAACTTGGTGAAGCCCTTGAAATAGATCATTCATTGTGTTGTACCAGGAACCTCTCTTCTATCCATGTATTGGGTTTACGTGGTAAAGGTTTGGTAGCAGGGGGGCCACAGGGGTGGCTTCTGTGAGAAGATTCCAGAAGCTGCCCCATGTCAGATAAGAGCCAGCTCCAGCCGGCTCCAAAAGGGACGCACCGCTGGCCAGACCTGAACCAATGAGCGATGTTGTTTGCGCCTCTGTGAGAGCAGATTTAAGAAGGGGAAAAAAACTGCTGCGCAACAGCAGCTGGGAGAGAGGAGTGAGGAACAGCCCTGCAGACACCAAGGTCAGTGAAGAAGGAGGGCAGGAGGTGCTCCAGGCGCCGGAGCAGAAGTTCCCCTGCGGCCCGTGGTGAGGCCCATGGTGGAGCAGGCTGTCCCCCTACAGCCCATGGGGTACCACATGGAGCAGATCCCCACGCTGCAGCCCGTGGAGGAGACCATGGAGGAGCAGGTGGATGTGGCCTGAAGGAGGCTGCAGCCCATGGAGAGCCCCCGCAGGAGCAGGCTCCNTGGGAGGGACCCCACGTTGGAGCAGGGGCAGAGAGCAACCACGAAGGAGCAGCGGAGACGAAGCGATGTGGGCTGACCACAGCCCCCATTCCCCGTTCCCCTGCGCTGCTCGGGGGGAGGAGGTAGAAGAGGGTGGGTAGGGGGAAGGTGTTTTTAGTTTGCTTTTAGTTTCTCACTGCTCTAGTCCGCTAGTGATAGTAATAAATTACATTAATCTCCCTACGTTGAGTCTGTTTTGCCCGTGACAGTAATTGGTGAGCAACTTTCTTGTCCTTATCTCAACCCTTGAGCCTTTGTCCATCGTATGTTCTCCCCCTGTTCCTTTGAGGAGCGGGAGTGAGAAAGCGGTTGTGGTGGAGCTCTGCTGCCCAGCTGGGTAAAACCACCACAATCCAGCAATACTTATATGAAAGAAAAGGACTCAGAAGTGAAATACAAATCCTTTAGGATTACAACTCTAGGAAGCTGCTGCTAAGAAAGACTGTGAGTTGATACTGACATAAATAAAGGAGACCACAGCTGTCCGTGGCATGTCCTGAATAGCCAAAGAGAAGGGGCAAACACTGATACTAGCTGAGAGGGTCAGTGCAAGGTATATATTTATATCCTGTAGGATCGTCTCTGATATCTCACAGAATCTTAGCCTTAGAAAACTCGGAACAGACCTTGTTCACCTTTCATTATAGAAACTGTGGAGCTCTAATGTAACTGTCAAGAGGAAAAATGCCAGCAGACCACATGAAACCTAGAAGAAGGTCCCCTGGCAGAGCTGCGGGGGCAAAGGCTCAAAAGAGGCACCGAGGAAGGGAAGGCAGGTAGAGGATGCCGGATCATCTTCGCAGTGCAGTAGCTCCCCACCCACTCAGATGGTTTGAAGCAGGTTTTTAATCTTTCCTCCCAATGCAGGGTAATGTGTGTGAGGAGAAGCACGTTCTGCTGATACATGCCTTCTCTTTCTTTTAATCCAATACCTTGTAAAGGAAGAATATTTCATAACAAGTGCATGAAGGGTCTTTATTATATTACATATCTGGAGGGACTGTTAAATCCAAAATGAATTTAGCTCTTGCAAATAGGCTAGTCTTTAACAAATCAAATAACAGGTGCTGATCCAGACTTCAGTGGTGCTGCTAGAGATGATACCGTTTCCCTACCTAATGTATTTTTTGGCATGGAGATAGATGATCTCCTTTCCTTGTTACACTATCAGAAAAATAAATGAAAGAGAAGTTGTGTTTCTATTAGCAAGGTGGGCATGTTTTCTGATTAGCTGAACCTACTCCTTAACTTTAAAACTGAACTTTTTTAAAAAGTGTGAAAACTTAATGATGTCAACAGAGAATAAAGGATATCTTTTATATATCTAATATATATATGTCTTCTGAAGTGCTTTGTTTGCCACTATGATGATGGGAAAACTTCGTACCTGCTGTTCGCTGTTTGTAAATACAGTCACGCTGTATAATGCTGCCAGTTCGGGGACTGGGTATACAACACGTTTTTGATAGCGCTTTGGGTAGAATTTTTTTCTTATTCAGAGAATAGTTTTAAATTGCTGAACATTGCAGACGCTCTGGATTCTGCACTTAGTTTCCGCAGGTAGGAGATACAGGGTTAACCCTGCTGTCAGTGTGCCTTCACCTTGGCTGGCTGCCAGCCGCCCACCCAGCCTATCTTTCCCTCCTCCTCCTCAACAGAACAGGGGAGAAAATAAGGTGGGAAAGCTCCTGGGTTGAGATAAAGACAGGGAGGTCACTCACCAGTTACTGTCACAGACAAAACAGACTTGCCTTAGGCAAAATTAATTTATTGCGTATTAAAATGGGTTTGGATAGTGAATAACAAATACATAAACTAAAACACCTTCCCTCCACCACCACCTCTTTTTCCCAGCCCCAACCTCGCCCCTCCATCCCTAGCCCCTCCACCTCGTGCCAGAGCAATGCAGGGGCTGGGGCCAGCCCCTGACAGCCCCTCTCTGCCGCCCCTTCCTCCTCACGCTGTGCCCTGCTCCAGCGTGGGGCCTTCCCCGGGGCTGAGGGAAACATCTGCTCTTAATGATTTAACAGTTGTGAATAATAAAACAGATTGATATAACTCCCTTGCAAATAACTGGGAATTAAAAGCTGTGCTGTTTGGTATCTGAAAGTTAATTGCTCATTTATTTATTAATAATAAACTTGGATTTAATGTATGACTGATGTCATGACAATATAGGCATTCTTAGTCTATCCAGTCCTCTTACAGATAACTTTGTTAATATCTTAAGATCTAAAGCTGCATCACCTTTTCAGTCAGATAATCTGCATTCACTTGAGTAGATCCATTGTAATCAATCGATACTGATCTTTTTCTGCCACCATCTGGCTTACATGGCAGCAGTACAAAATTTTGGGGTTCAATTCACTAGTTTTATTTCCATTATGGACCCTGAAACCAAGTACATTTTTCATGGCTTGATGTTTTTCATGTGGAAGCACTGCACAGGATTAGTGCTCAGGTCTTCTAGAGCTCACTGGAATTATGTTGACTTTTTGTGAAAAAAACTGTTATTTTTGTCATTCTAAATAATACTCTTTGAAACAACAATCGGTCAGGCTGCTCAACAAAAGGAAAAGAAACTTCAATTAAATATATTTTTGTGGCATAGATACTAATAAATTTTAGTGATCAACACATTACTGATACACCAGGAGAATGTTAATGTCATGATTTCTTAAGATAATTAGGATTAACAAAAACAGGATAACAGAATATGTTACTGGAAACTAATTAGGCAGAAAATGAATGATCTAGTAATTCAGGAGACATAACAATTAGCACAAGAAACACAGAAATCACTGTGCTGGAAAACAGCGCTGTGACTTCTCTGGCATCTTTGTCATCTTCTTACACTCCATCTCTGTTTTACAGGGGCTATAAAATGGAAGAACTATTTCTAAGGTGTTGACTTTTTATAGCAATGTAACTGACCAAACTGTACTTACTACCCTTTTGGATTAAACCAGAAGTCAGCCTTCATCAGTACCCTGCATCTTTTTAGGAAAGCTAAATTCATGGCAGGCATCGAGCTGATGGTTTCTCAGATGTAACCTCTCAATTTCCATCATTCATAGGTTTACACACTTTCTAAGCTGCGGGTTGCCTCAGAATCAAAGATCATATCCGCGAAGGACTTGTCTGATATCTTTTTTAAGACATTTCTGCCATCTGGTCCCACAACATCCTGTGGCAATTAGTTCCACAAATAATGTGCGTGTGAAGAGAAAAAAAGACTTTTAGCTCATTTCAGATTTTTTTTTTTTACTTTTAACTTCTACTGGTGTCTTTTTTTATTATCCATAGTGCAAGATTTAAATGACTATCTCCTGTTTGTATTCTCTGCACCATCCCTGATTTCTTGGATATTTATGAAATCTGTAGTGATCTCTACTTCTGTCCTTAGCAATCTCAGTTTCTTTCTCTCGAAAGCTAAATAGAGGATTCTTTAGTGATTCCCATGTAGAAGCAATTCCCTATATCCAATGACACTTGTTGATTTTTTCCTATGCTTTTTTTTTTCCTTTTTTCCTTTTTTTTCTTTTTTTAGTTTCTTCATGTCTAACGTAAGTCTTCGGCAAACTGTAATGAAATCTTACAATGGTTATAATGCTAATGCAGGACATGGACCATCTAGGAGCACTTCCTTGCTACTTCTGATGCTTCTTACATTGTGATATGTCTGAAAATGTTTTCTGCATGGTAGATCCACTGCTAGTGAAACTTTAATTTATTGTATTGAACAGCTGTGAATTTCACATCTGCTTATAGCTAGCTTATTTCCTTTGAATCGACAAACATTTGAGGGATCAGTTGCTGATGGAATATACGTTTTCAAGCCTGGTTTGCATACTATATTTCTTTAAAATAATCTGTACAGCTAAAAGAAAGATGATAGAGCAAGCCCTCTTTGAATTATACTTTAGAAAATCAGTATTGTCGGGTGTTTGAATGCTAACAAATACAGTAACTGTCCATTGTATGTAGGGTGGAGACCTACATGGAGTACCACATTTTCCTGCTTAAGCAGAAATAACTCTGTGTCCCCACAGTGTTCTAGCAGTGTTTTGAATGGCAGGATATCAGGAGAGAATATGTCCTTGGAAAGATGCACTCAGCTCGTGGGGAATTAGGTCTCACTGGAAAGGCAGACTTGACAGCTGTAAGCAAGGAAACTTGTTTTTATATATGTTGCTTACCTAAAACTGGACTCCTTGAGTAGCATAAAGATAGAACTGGTTGTGTTAACAACATCGAGGTTTTGAAAACCACTTAGATTGAAAGTGACCAACTGTGCCTTTTTATGGAAAAAAGATAAAACTAGGTGAGAAGCTTTGGATCTGTTTTTGTTTTTATAGCCAAATCTGTGTTCTTTCTCTCCCCACTCCCCCTCGTTGTTTTTTAACAGATTCTAGTCATTCAGGAGAAAGAGAAGAACAAAGATTCAGCATGTTGGCATTTTAATAGCCTAACTTGTCAGGCAAATAGACATTACTGCACACAACAAATTTGTCTCAATGTCTGTCTGTTTATAAAACAGTTTGTTTCTTACATTAGCAAGGCAGAAAGAAAAAAAAAGGGGGGAGGGGTGGAGGGACATGGTTTGGCTAGCTCCATCCTTTTTCTCTGAGGAATTTGACTTTTTTTGTAATTGCAAGATAGAATTCACTCGAGTATTTCAGCATTTGTTTAAGTTGCTCAGGACTTACCTGAATCCAGATGCCAGTCTGATTTTAGCTCTCTGCTCCAATCTAGACACCATGTCTTTCAGGTTTATATTCCCGTAGGAATAAAGGATAGGAATATAAAGGACAGATAATGACAGCCCCCACCATTAAACATACACCTTCCAGTCCTTCAGTGCTTGTGTTCCAGTGTCTCAGAAGTCCAACATGCACAAGCAGCAATAAGGAACTGAAGGGAGAGATTTTAGTAGAACCGAGCCCTAAAGAGCCACTAGGAAACAGCAGTCAACCCAACAGTCCAATAAGTCCCTATTGTCTTTGATCTATGAGTATTTACAAACAACAGAACTTTATCAATAAAGGTAAATAGTCCATAAAATAAATAATGTTAAATAAACCTGTAAGTCTATATAGTAACAACAGTGTACAGATCTATAGCTGTTAACAAGTTAGTCTTGTTGGAAGATAAGAATCCTAGATCCAGAACTCTTTTATTTGAGATAGTTTATCATCCTACTTAATTTTAAAGAGTTAATTATACAGGCAAATGTGTTCATTTCTTTTTTTTTTTTTTCTTTTTTCTTTCTTCAGTATATTTAACTGCCTAGCACTTAGGCAGTTCTATTTGTACTATAACATTTTTGGAAAACATATTTTAAAGGTATCACTGTACCAAAAATATAAAACCTTTAAGGAATCACTATTTATCGTGCATTAAAATCTTAGATATATTAATTCATTTAAGATTTTAAAAACTAATACAAAATTAGCTGTTACAAATTGTGTGCTATGCATTTGGTAACGTTGCTAGGACTGACTAGCTGCATTGATAAAGCTAGAGACTCCTCTACAGTCAAGAAACATTGCTTGTTTGAGTCCATGCCTAAATTTTGTTTGTTGGGTGTGGTTTTCCCTGATCACATCGCAGTACCTCAGAACAACAGTGGTAAGGATAAGCAAGGAATATTGTCACATCTGACTTGATACTCATTCTTGAAAACAAGTAGAATAATGGAGTTGTACTGAGAGGATTGTTTAATAAACATAATGAAAGAGGTTCTAATTTCTGGAACTCATTTAGAATTTCAAAGTAGAAAAGCATTTTGCTTTGTACTGTTCTGTGATCATTAAAAATACTTCAAGTTGATCTTTTTTATTTCTTTCCCTTGCAACTTAGGCAGCTGAAAGTTAGGTGCCAGTTTTTGAGACCAGTACCTAAAAAAGCTCAGACATAGGCATAGGCAATGCTCTT
Organism: Chauna torquata; assembly: GCA_013399475.1. Lineage (NCBI taxonomy): Eukaryota > Metazoa > Chordata > Aves > Anseriformes > Anhimidae > Chauna > Chauna torquata. The sequence goes on from VXAL01011247.1 coordinate 17,449, forward strand.
AACTACTAATTTGTGCTGGCTGGTGCTTTATAGCAAAGCTCAAGGAACCCTGCAAGAGACAATTAAGACATAACATTTCCAGACAAAATTTCCTCCCAACTCTTGACAGTTAGAGGCCAGTCTAGCCTGAAATATGTGGATTTATATCTTTCCCTTGGGTCCATTACTTTGTACATGGTTAGAGAGCTGAAAATGAAAGTCAAAATTCATTGGAGGTGCTGTGTGGGATCAGTGAGAATTCTTAATTATGTTGGCCTGGGTCCATAGAATGATCCACAGGATGTAGGTGCCCAAGGCTAAGTCTCTTGCTCTGTACTACATTTCGGTGTCATAAGGTTGCTGTAATTCAAGCTAGTAAAATTCCATCAGGAATATTTCTTCTTCCCTGATCTTTGGCAGTTTTCACTAGTGGGTTGAGGATCTTGCCCTCGATATTTCTTTAGAAACAACCTAAATTTGGTTCTGAAACTGTAGACCAAATTTATGTGGTTCAAACCACATAAAAGGACAGATTATCCTAAAGTTTGTAAAAGTAATAATTTTTTACGTACTTAGTCCTTCCACTGAACACAATGATAATGCCTGCAGGCATTGCAAATATGTGGCCAGTATCATGAGAAGTCTACTTGGAATCACCATAAAGAAATAAGGAAAAAATTGTTCAGCAAATTGTTCCCTATAGAATAGATACCTCTTGTGTTTGGCAAAGAAAATATTTGAAATCAAGTCCTCCGCTGCCTTGAATGGGCAGTGTTCCATTTTACTTCAGGAGAGTCTTTCAGTTTTGGCTTAGGTTAGTCAAAATCCAGGGTTTCACAAACATTTAAAAGTACATTTCATACAAAAGTTATTTACCGTCTCATTATGTCTTTTAATAAGAATATTGGCCTAGTTGGTAAGAAATTGAACACTTCTTAGAGGAAGAGATTGCAACGGGCTGAAACGGTACTGCCTTTCTAGATATTACAGTGAATGCACCTTAAAAAATTTCACAGTGGTAATAACAGCACAAGAGGCTTTGTTCTGTTTTTTATTAAAGGAAAAGTTGCAGAGAAGTCCAGTAGGTCTTTGACCCGTGGCAGAATGGGAGGGAGGTGGCCCTGCTGGCAAGATTAATTGTAGCTTGTAGTATAGCCTTGTCCTAAGAGATTCCTTTTCTTAAGTAATACATTACTTGCAGATCTAGGCATCAGCGCAACATTTATCTCCTGCTCTGTGGGGGAGCAGTATGGATTGCCTCTGCATTACTCTTATTATGATCTTGTAGTAAGTATACTTTTAGTAAGATTATTTAAATTACCTAGGGTGGCAGACTGTGGGCTGTGAGATGTATGAAAGAAAAGGCATGTGGGGTACCGATGAACTAATGAAGGGTGAGGAGTGTGCAGGAAAACAGTTTAATGAGTGGCGGCCTTCTGCACACCTCCGTGGATGTACATTGATTGAAGCCTAATAAGAAAATGAAAGTCGTGCTCCTGCTCTTGAGCCGACCTCTGTATCCTCTCGTGTTTGCACAAACCTCATAGGAAAAGTATAACTCAGATTATTTTTCCCTGGCAAAATTTTGTTGAATTCGGCAAGCAGACACAAGGTTGGAGAGAAACATCAAAACATGAGTTTAGGGTTTGGGGCATGTGAATAAGCCTAATAGTACAACATTTTGCTTCCCTGAAGTCATCCTGTATTTCTTGTAACAGAAAAGACAAAGGACGATAAAGACATCGTCATTGCCATCATGAAGGAAAATGCTTGGATTCAAAGAGTAGCTGTTACTGAGTTGCAAGTAGATTTGAAGAATATGATAGGTATGAATTTTAAAATATTATGTTAAAGCCCGTAGAATTTCCCATGTCCTGTACATCTCAGCATTGTTTCATGAATATTTGGAGCTGTTTTTTTAAATTCAAATACACTTTGGCTCAGATGAAAGCCAACCTATAGAGGTGAACAATGCAAGAAAACAGTAAAACTGCATGCTGAAGTTTCTTTGTTGAGATGGGTACGCATACCAGCTCAAGGATTCAAGATGGGAAGAAGACACTGACATAGAAACATAAAATTATAAAAAATAAAACAAAAACAGGGAGGTGGAAGATGGTGACTAAGTAACACCAAGGAGCTGTTGCAGAGAGTGGGGGAATTTGCCCCTTCCTCAAATCATTGAGGACTGCCTGCATGTCTTACAAGGGCGGTGCTTACAAGGGCATACTCATGCTTAGTCTGGTACATTGTTAATTGTTGCTGACTTTTTGTGCCTATGTTAGCCAGGCACAATATTTAGTGGCTTTATAACTGCTTTATAGTCCTATGCTGTGTATATTTTGTGGTATCCTTGTGCACAACAAAAGGTGCCCACACAGAGTCTGTTAGACAGTGAGTGAGTGGGTTTTGTATCAAAATCTAAAATTGCCTTGTCGATCACTGGAACTCAAAAGATTTTTCAATTAGAAATGCTCATTTCCTCTTCTGCTTTTTATTTAAATCATCCTTGCTAATGTCTGGCAAGAATATTTTTCCCAAACACATTTACAGTTTATAATATGCAAAAATGAATAGCACTTTGGTTTTGCTCCTTCATTAAGACAGTTAAAGACTTAATTACTTAAATTTTCATTTATAGTTTATTTTGTACCTGAAGTCTTAACTGGCATTTAGTTGGGGGAGAAAAAAGTGGAAGCAAAAATGTAAACATGCAAACTGTTCTTTGAAAAAAGTCAGTTTCTTTATAGCTGTAACACAAAAGTAAGCACCAATTTAGACCTCTGTTTTGAGCAAAACTCTTTTAAATCTAAAAAAGTATGAATTGGGTTTATAAAATCAAGCTGTGGGGGATGGACTACTTCATGAAAATTCCGGCTCAAGACTCACATCCATCAGTGTCGTGGGAATAAAGCCGTCCTGGATATTGTGAACTTCAGAGGTTCTGAAGGTAGAAACATTGACCAGATAAAGCATTTTGATTTTTAGATACTTATTGTGATGAAATTACTTTTGAGGTCATTCCCCTTACTCCTTGTGTTAGCTGTTTATTTTAAGGAGATGTACTGCAAGTAAGAATCATTTATTTATTTAATATTTATTAGTTTGTGTTCTTGCTGAATGTTATATTAAAGGCACTACTATGAATCTGAATAGCAAATTAGTGCCCCTTCAGATCTGATATGAATAGGATGCTGACAATTTTCTTTAAATAAACCATGAATTTTAAAACAAAACTCAAGATGGTTTAATAGAATAGGAATGCTAACTTAATGTTTTGATCATCCAGACAGCATACATTTGAGATAGTTCACTTTCCTTACATATACAGCGTTGACAATAAGAAAAAAGAGGCTTTCTACATCAAAGGATTTTGCAAAAACCAGGAAATACTATGTTTAAATAAGATGGCAGTGTTACTGAATCCCAAAATAAATCTGCCACTTAGCTATTATCCACCGGATTTATTATTGTTACGTTTCAGATCTGCATTATCTAAAACTTCCTCTCAGTTGCACAGAATACATGATTTCAAAGAACGCCTTGATCTTGATATGCAAGAAAATTATAGGTGACAATTCCCTTGAATTTTAAAAAGCAATCTTTCTCTGAAATTTTCTCAAGAAATAAAGTATATACAAAGTTAATTCTTTGACACAGAATACTGATCATAAAAACCTAAAAATTTTTATGAAGAGGGATTCCAGAGGAACAAATTACTAAAGTGGTTGATCAGAGGTTCAAGTTTGAAGGTTTCTTGGTTTGTATTTAGTGAGGATTAAAAAAAAAAAAAAAAAATCTAGAGCACCATCAATATAATAGAGAAGATAAAGATTACACATTGTTTGTAAATAATTGAGCAGACACTTGCAGACAGCTTTCTGAGACAGTATAGGACTCCATGAGCTGTTTTGTTTATTATCTGTCTCAGTCTTCTTGTATAATGAAGTATTTATGAAATTAGTCTCTTTGTTATGCTAAGATCATATGGAATCCAAATATGTTTGTTAATAAAAATTGTCTTCATGATAAATATTTATCAGTAGCCAATTTTAATTAAAAAAGTGAGGAACCTGGGAGGTTTTACAAAAGTTGTGGAGCAGTCTCGAACTACATGAGCAACATATGTATAGGCCTATGTATAGGTACTTTAGAGTCAGGAGCCGGGTTTCACCAGACCTGGGTCCACTGGCACAGTTAACTTTTTAGAAAAGAGAAAACTCAAAACCAGTAGGTCAGACGAAATGCTGTAGAGCATGGCTCTCCTGGCTGTTAGGGGTGAGAAGGGTCTTTCTAATGGGAAGTAGAGTCCCGGACTTGAAAAAGACAGATGCATTCATTTGAACATGAAGCAGTATTATTTTTCTGCTCTTGACATTTATTTGTGGGTAGCTAACTATTCTGAGTGCCTACAAGCAAGTGAATGCTGCATAAAATGAGAGTACTCAACCCTGTGCCATTTTAAATTCAATAACAATTTAATAGATGGTACACAACAGAACAAAGGTATTTCTTTTGGACCACTGTTCAGTCTTTCAGTGGCTGTTGGGTATGAGCTAGAAATGGTCACTCCAAGCAAGGTTACTAGGCAACTGACAGGAGGTTTGTTGCGTCACCCCAAAACATATAAGCCAGTTTTCTTTTTTGATATGCAGTGGCATTTCCCTACCAAAAGTATCTTTATTAGATAGTCGTTCTGCAGTTTTGAAATTAATTGCTACATGCTGTCATTAGAATAATGCAGTGACTCATACAGTGTCTATGAGATACTTAGGGTATACTTTTTTCTGATCCTATTTTTTTACCAAGTTTACCAATCAATATACATGCTGTCAGAGACATGTCATACTTGAGCACAGTTCTGTTTCAAAAAAAAACAGCACTTTATAACTGAGGAGCTTTGATAAAACTGTACAAAGATATAACATATTACAGCACATAGACACAAGTATGAAACCCGATGAGTGTTTCATCAGGTATTTTTTCTTTTAATGTATATTTGTGAATTGTAACTTGCAAAATCAAAACTCTGATGAGGTAGGGTTTTTTTATTCAGTTACTTTATTCATTGATGTGATTATCTACCAAAATTTGCTGATTGGAAATTTCAATTGGAAATTGAAAAAATGTAAAGGTCAATTTTCTAAGCTTAGGAAATTTTCAGAGTCTTAAATGAATATTGGTAATCTCCCTATCTACATGTTTGTGGATGGTTTGCTTTTAATTTGATACTTGGATGGCTTAGAACATCTGGAAAGTTCCTGAATATTAGAAAATCTACTGATATTTCTGAGCCTTCCCAGTTTCCTCTAAGTAACTGTGCACTGTACATTTAGGTTGATGTACAGTTTGTGACTTCAGGATCAGAACGGTGGTCCATTGGTCATAGTAATAACTGATTTATCAGCGTGGTGGTGGAACCTGAATTTTTCTCTTTACATATTTTTCAGAAGGGAAAGGGTGAAAACACAGGCAATTTTCTTACTTACCTACTGTTGGGCAGTAAACTTTATTATTATTTGGATAGTAGTACTTTACATTACTCTTATTAAATAATTAGTTTTATTCCTCTGAAATTGACTGTTGACCAACCTATTCTACCCATTTCCTCATCTCAGCAAAAAGCCCATACCACATGCTTCAGAAGTGGCACAGTGATCTTTTGCACTTGCTAACACTATACAGTGTAAACTTATTTGAAGAGAAGAGATCATTCTGAAGAGCATTTTCTGTTGTTTGCTTGTATATTTTTAGTACTTTCTACTTTATACTTTTCAGTTGCAAAGTGTCTGTCATACAAAACCAGAAATAATTTTTTTTTATCCTCTGCTTTTGAAAAATAAAAGTGGAGGGACAGTGAAATTTACTCATTATCAAGCTGAAATTATCGAGCTTTGATAATGAAGGTGTGTGTAACTGTGGGATTATGCATCAGTATCTATTCCTGAGTGTGGCGAGCTGTGAAGCAAGGAGATTCTCTGATCACAGAAACATCAACAACAGGAGTCATTCACAAGTACAAGTACCTGTTGTATGTTAAGCACACTCCAAATTCTAATCCCAATTAAGTTCCAATTTTGGAAACTCTGTAAAGCAGAGAAGTAGAAAAAGATGCTTTTCTAGTTTTCCAGTCACCGTTTATGCTGTATATAGCTATAAAATTTTGATAGCTGTTTCCTGTGTTTTGGAAGCTTATGTATTTGTGTATAATTTTTTCTCGTCACTTTGATAGGATACTTGTATGGCTCTTAACAGAAAAAAACAGCTGTTACGTGGTTCCTTGTCTGTCTCTTCTGGAGGAATCCCGCTGGCAGAAAAGTAGAAATACTGCTCTGCCTGGTTGAGATAGAAGAAGATGATAATGTGGGTAAGAGAAGATGAAATTGGGTATTACAGGTCTGATTATGTGTGTATATATGGATATCAGTTAAGTTATTTAAAGCCTGCTTGGCAGGACTACGGGCCCTGTGGAAAGGCCAAAGGCAACCTATGCATCGTATATCTGTACATAGTTGGGAAAAGAGGAGAGTATCAGTTCTATATGGTTTCTTTCCGAATTTGGAAAAAAATAACGAGTTTGAGGTTTCTGTTTTGCTTTTTTGGGACCTGGTGACTTTCATATGCAAAAGATGGTAATGGCGATGAGTGTCAGTGTCTTTGGAGGTGGTGGCACACACCAGAGCAGGGTGAGAAAAGGGTAGGGACACAGCGGGAGAATCCCCAGGGCGAGTTGCCTGAGCCTGTACAGCAGCAGGGACCAGGCAATGGCTATGGCAGCCCAGCAGCAGCGGGAGGGAGGGCGGCTGTGCAGGAGCGCCTGGGGGAGGGTACCGCTCCGTGTAATAACTGGCCCACGTCACAGCCCGAGGTTGTAGGTGGCTCACGGGCACTCAGCTGCTGTGCAAACATCTCCAGGCACACGCTGCTACTTCTCTGTGCTTTCAGAAACGCTGTAGTCCCACCGTGCTTCTGCCTCTTGCTTTCTCACAGCTAGGTCACAGGGCCTTACGTTAGCTACGAAAAAAGTCTCTCTCTCGTTTTTTTTTTTTTTAAATTAGATCAGGTCTAGCTAAAATAAGACAAGGTTAACCGAGCTAGAACTATTGCACACTGATTGTGGTGGGGAGGGACAAAAAAGGGAGTGCATAAATACTGACCCTGACTGCTTTATTTCTTCTTGTAGATTGTTCAGTAGAGCTCTTTCATGTGAGTGGCTCGAGTACTTGAAAAGTTCACCTTTTACACTTAGTTAAAGAGGAATTTCTTCAGGCTGTTGTGTATACAGGATTTACTGAGGAGTCTGTTTTCTACAACTTGCAGTAATGTGTAGTGGGTGGTAGGAAAAGAGAAAAAGTGTACCTATTTATCTTGTGAAATGCAGAAACAGGGACAAGCTGTCATGTTTGTCCTGACCAGTATGTCTAAAGCTATTGTTACTATTCCATGCTGGAATCTCTTTTTTTTTCAGGATTGTAATTTTTAGGAATTGCCTGTCTAATTATTTCATTTTTGCTCCCAGGAAGAATGATCATTTTTCTCCTGTAAACCAGCTTCCCCTCAGGTGGGGTGGGGAGCACTTGAGAAAAGGTTTTGGAGTCATATGCAATACATTTCTATCATGACTGCAGCGTCAGGCAGAGAATATGGAGATAATGTGTTAATCTCTGCTTTGATCTGCAAAATCAAAGAGGTTGCAAGACACCAGATTTGGTTTTATTGTAAAGGAAATTAGGTAACAGACTGGCAATTCACTTCAACCCAAGAAAGCTTCCTTTTCTTGGTAAAGCTATGGGACCCTAGATTTTTGTGGCAGTTTGTGTAGGCATGTACTTCTGTTTTAAAGGCTGAAAAACTGTTTTTAATTTTGTCTCCAGAAGAGTCCTCTTTTCTACTAACCAGCACAATTTACATAAAAATGTGTCTCTTAGATTTTCCAATTGCATGACTCCTTTGGAGATTCCCATGCAAAATTGTGCTTATAGAAACAGGAGTGGTAAATGCAATTCCATCCGCTGGTGCAAATTCCACACCTAGAGTGAAAGCAACCAAAATACCTTGTGAGATGGTGAAATAGATAAGCAAACTGAGATTAAAAGGGCCAGTGCCTCAGTTCCTCTCTGAAATCTGAATTTTTTTTTTTTCTCTGTATTGAGAATTGTTCAAAACTCAGCACTGTAGTACCCAGCATGTTACGATTTGAAGGATTAGGCATTGATAATTGGACTGCATTGGTCATTCCATTTCGTGCCAATGCAAATATGATCTTTATGTTGATAATATGTGAGGAAGACAGGATCGTGCTCAGGTGCGTACATAAAAATCTCGGTTGGCAGAAGTCCCTGTGAAATACAACTTCTACTTAAATTTTGAGCCAGAAATCTGACCCAAAAACTGGATGAAAGCACTCAAAGTCATAGGAACTGAAAAATCTCTGCTTTTCTTGAGGTTCTGCTTCAGCGCTTGCAGTGCAGTACTGCTCTCTACTCTGTCACAAGACATTAATAAAAACCCTTTGCAAAGGGAGCATTACATGTTCTTGGTATGGCTCGTAGGGGTTAAGCTTTATATTGCTGCAAAGGCCAATCTTTTGAGAAACTTCTTTGTGCGGTGTCATACAATTATTTTCTGGGCTTCAAGGGAATTTTGTATGTCAGTGGCCTAAATATATGACATTGTATAAGACTTTGCAAGCTAATTGCTTATTACAGAGGAATTTAAAATGAGTGTTTAATGAATGAACACTGCCTGCTTAAATATCGGCTTATGGCATTGTAAATCAAGGTTACTGTGCTTAGGTCATGCAAGATTAGGAACTATAAAAGTGACCCTCTATCTCAGTGAAATAATCATTTTAACTTTAAATGGTTTTAATTGAAATGTGGGTTATGGACTGAAAAAATTAAAGGCTTTTATTTCAAACCTGTATTTTTGAGTGCTCGCCTTCAGGCCTCGTGGCCATTGTGGAGGAAGAGGTAAGTTACGAGTATATGAACTGATGAATAAAGCCCTGAGCAGCCTGGTCTGACCTCACAGCTGACCTTCCTTTGAGCAGGAGGTTGGACAAGAGACCTCCAGAGGTCCCTTCCAGCCTGAAATATTCTGTCTTTATGGAATTATATAATATCAAATACAGTCCAGAAACAATACTCAAATGAAAGCTGAAATATGGCAGTGATATTGTTTCAGCATATACTTCTATTTTATCTGAAAACATATTTTTATCTCTTAACATTTTTTTCTCAGTCCTGGTGGTAGGCCAATGTATATATACATATAGATAATATTTATCTCTTCTGACATGCTGACAAAGCATTTAGAGATAGAAAAAGCTGCAATCATTCCAAAAAAAGATGCCTTCCAAGAACTTATCTTCACTAAGCTCATGGCTAATCCCCCAAATCCATCTTTAAAGGTTTTATTTAAAACCTAAGCTGCACCAAAATTGTATCATCTGGGAGGTTGCTTTCCCAAAGGAAATGAATTGAGGTTTTCGTGGCTTATATTACACTAAGGTTAAAAATAAATAAACAAAAAGGAAAAAAAAGCCATGTTTGGAGACATGAAATTGCTTTGCTATTTCTTGCCATGCTGTACTTGTTCTGGCGATGACAAAGGCAAATATATAGATTTCACATTGCTCACAACTAGGATTATTCCATACTTTACGCAGGCCCAAAATTAATCCTAGAACTGAGTAAATATAGCAAGTAAAAGAAATAATAAAAGGGAAAGCCAATGCTTCAGTGTTTCTTCCAGTTCTTAATCTCCACAAATATGTACATTCAGCTTTTAATGAAATTTGAGTGTTGCATCCACTTAGACAAATAAAATTTAGCTTGAGAAGCAGGAACAGAAAGATATTTACAAGTGTGTGTGTGCATTTTCAAGCTCTTTGTGAAGATTTTGGGAAAGGCAAACAGTTGCACTTAGCCCTTTCTAGATCCCTAGGTAGATAGTCCTTGGTGGTATTCTGCCAGATGGAAAAGCTACATCAATATGTTATTAGAAATTATACAAACCTAGAGCTAATTTTGATCTAGAAAAAAAATGAGTGACAGTGGCAGCAGGGTGACAGGTCATCAGGAACCCCACACCTGGTCACAGTTTGCACATTCTGTGCCTGAGGCTCCAGTCCTGTGTCCCCGGCGCTGTAGTTGCCGCGCAGTTAGAGCACCTCTCACCAGCAGCTGGCATGCTTGGAGATTTCGGTGTGGTGGTCGGAGTAGGAAGAAAAGGATGGTGTTTCAGAGGCAAAATGAATATTTGCATCACTTGTTCTTTTCTTTGTATGGCAATCACTAGCATATCAGTACTACCAGATTAACAGTCCTAGTGTTGTTAAGACCCTTCAATGAAATTAAGCTACCTCTTGCATCTTGCAGCTACAGAAGTTTTCTGAGATAATCAAATTCAATGTAAAAGGGAAAAAAAATTGTAAAATGAAACAAAATTCTCTGAAAGTCTTTGCCTCTTTGACTAAGATTTCAGATATGGGGAGAACTCGTTGGACAATCATTTGATTTATATTAAAGATTTATCAGGTTCATATTGTGTGATGATATTTTAAAAATCATGCAACTGTAGAGACCTGTGCTAACTATTCTTTTTCGAGGATGACCTATCAGCAATAAAGGAAAGATACTTCCTTCCTCTGCCTCAATATATTGTTTTAAAAAACAAAACAACCCAATTCTAAAATGTCTTCCTTCCACTCCAAAGTCAAATAAATCCAATAGATCTTGCAGAGCTGACTATATTCCATCTGGACCTGAATTTAAAAGTAGGCCTCTTTTGCTGTAATGTAAAAACTAGATATCCCTAAGGGAAAGGGGAATTTTGAAATTTATCCAACAGTGGCTCTGAGATTCCTTCAGTAGTTCTTTCCAGGTTGTAAGTCTGTGTGAAGGCAGAGGTATTAAAAGTAATCTCCAGAAGTTAGTTGAAATAAGAAGAAAAGAGCAAGCGCAAAACATAGTCAGTATACTGGTAAACAATATATGCACAGGAGTTGTCTCTCCTGTACCATTTTCATTGCAGCTTGCAACCAACCTCCCTATCCCAGCAAACCAAAAAAGCATGTGTGAAGTCACAAACTATGTCTGAGACTGCAAGTTATTGCCTGTGGTAAAGAAAGAAAATAGCAAACGAGAGAGGAGGCTAACACAATACAAAAAGCAATCAGTCACAAGTAAAAGTGCTCAAAGGAATATGGAAATTAGTTTGAACAAATGATAGTAAATGCTACATGTTATATTAAAACACACACACACACACACCCCAAAGAAACAACAACACACTAGATGTTTGATGATTTCTAGCCAATGTGTTTTTTCTCACTTGTGATTCCAGAGGGATAGACTTCATTTTTGCCAGAACCACAAAATCTCTTGGATTAATGATTTTGGTATCATTGCTCCAAACAGCTTCAGTCACTGTAAATAGGGCTACATTAACTCATAAATTAAATGCACTGTTTATTAGACCCTTTACCCTGACTTTACATAGGAGAAAGTGAGGACTAAGTAATTTTCTGAGCTGATTGGAAAACCTGTCACAGATTTAAAAAGGAGCATAGAAGAATATGCTTCTGGAAAAATCCATAAGTAAGGTAAATCCAAGAGAAAACACAACCAGACAAAATTAGACTTAAAAGTGAAAAGAAGCAACTGACAGATGAAAGCATCAAGCTTATTGGTCGTAACAGCTGAAGAACCATTATGTCCTCTGTAGGTGAAGAAAAACCATAGCAAAATGATTGAACTTACTTCCTTCTGCTTTTCAAGCAAAGACTAGTCAGTGTTACAGACTCATGCAATGTCTTACTTTCTAGCTGCTTTTAATAGACTTTACAGCAAAGTTCTAATTTTAGACAGTGACTTGTTACACGTCTTCCAAGTAATAGAGTTCTTGATCAGTGTATCTAAATATTCAAAACCTTAAAGTTTAGTCTTTCCATTTATTATTAAAAACAAAACAAAACGAAAGACAAGAGAAACATAGAAAAAGAATCTTTTAATGGTTGAGAGAAAAGAAACTGCTATAGAACTATGATACTGTATAGGATGACAGTATGAAGAGTAATTAAAATGTGGTATATTGACATAAGATGTAGGGTAAATATACCACCTACTGATGATTTATAGATTTAAAAACTCGTGGAAGCTTACTAAGGTCTATATTATGGCAACATTAACAACAATAAAAGTCATTTCTTAGATGTGCTTTAATTGCTTTCAGCTGCATTTTATTGTAAACCTGTCCATTCCATTATTATTAATCTGTGTAGTTTACAGAGGGCAAAAAGGTATTGCTAGTTTTTGCAAACAATTTTTCATAAAGCTTTTACCTTCTCAACAGTCCTTTGCCATTCACTGGCTCAGGTTTCTATAAGCTGTAAAGTCTGTGGCATATTTTTCCATCAATCTTTCAAGACCTTCCTTGAGACAGAGGGAAGGAATTGAAGGAGGAAAAATTTCACAGTCCAGAGCTGTGTGTGAAGGTTGGCACAGAAAAGTTACAGAAACAGCAACCTGCAAGTGATCTAGGGAATGGCAATAACATATTTAAAAATGACAGAACAGTGCAGCTTTTTATATGAAGATAAATAGAATATGGGAAACTGAGTCAGCAATCTTCCTTTTATAACTGAACAACCGCCTTGACAAGCCAATTTGAGCGAGCCGTTCTGTCTCTGAGCTTTCTTCAAATGCAAGGAAGAGTAAGTTACTCAGATGCCTTAGTTCTAGCACAAAACTGTTATGCACTGCAGGCCAAGCCTGTTTTTGTTTTTGTTTTTCCCATGTAGTCTGGCAGTATTAGACCTCATAAGCTGTTTCAAAGAAACTGTTTTGTGTCTGTGTCTTTCGAATTTTTCACTGGCTGTATACTGAGCAAAAAAATAAGTTCTGTTTCTCCCAGGGATGAAGAATGACGATTCGTGTTGAGAGACTGGTATTGTTCTTGAGACCCAGATCCTGTTCCCAGCTTTGGTATGTTGCAGCATGTATTTTTATCTCTAAAATTTATGATGAGATGCTGGGAAATGTTTATTTCTGTTGAAAAAATTGTGTGTGAAAAGCAGGTGTTCATGTGTCAGTCTTGCCTAAATATCTGTTAGGGGATTTGATAGTCCAGTGCTGTATTCTAATCCCATTTTCTTGTGTTCCTTGTTCTTGTGTTATGCAGTTAGACAAGTTACTTTGACTGAAGTCTTCAAAAATACTCTGCTGTTAAGGGTAGGATTCAGCTCCAGATTAACTCCTAAATTCAGCTATTTTACACGTAGGTGTCATCTTCTTAGTGTCTAGGTCCCTGGTATAGTCAGTGGTGATCTACTCTGTTCAGTCCATAGACTATTGAAAGCTGTTAAAGGTGAACCAAGGCAGGTGACTACTTGAAGATTAAAAAATAGTTCTTGGCACTCTCACCTTTACTGACTAAACTGTGAATACAGACAGTGATGTTCATCTGTCTGAATCTGGAGCTAATCCCACCCTAAATGTAGCAGTAAGAAATGAGACAGCTTGTCTGGGTTGACAGAAATAAACGAGTACTCAGAGATAATGTCACCATTGTTGTCCCCAGCTGCCCACTCCCCTGTCCTACATGCCATTTAGCCACTTTAAAGGGTGATTGACACTTTACAGCTTCTTTCTGTTTACTATATCTGGACCATCAAAGAATGATGTACTTGGATAAGGTGTCTGGCTTGAGTTAGGTATTTTACATCTGCGTGCCAGTGGATTATTTTGCTTCTGTATCTAGAGAAGGTTTTCTCTAAACTGAAGCAATCCTAGAGAATACTGCCCCAAGCTGGACAGCTAGGTTCCTTTATGAAGGAGTTTCCTGTTTTTCCTCCATGGTTGCATGTGTAGAGTGGAAACAACAGCACAGCCTTTTCTCAACAGTTTAAGTTGTCAGTGTATATAATAAGACATTTGAACTAAAAGTGCCCCTCACAGTGTGCAGGTGAAGTGTCCATCACCCGAGGTCTCTGGTATGGCCTTGCAAATTTTATATAGTACAAATAGTAAGTCAGCACAGTTTACATATTATATATAAGGAAAGTGTTCTGGCAAGAACACATTATCTTTGCAGTAGTCCCAAGTGTCAATTAAATGCGATTGTGCATAGGAAGTCCCAGATCGTCTTGGGTATTCAGAAGATAGCAAGGTCTAGTGTCTTGTACCATTAGAGATTACAAGGAGTGATCATACAAGTCTCAGGTATTTTCGAGAGATTAATTTTTTACTTTGCCACAGTTTTCTTCTGTGAACTAAGGGAATTCTGCTAACAGCAGCTCTATACAAAGAAGTCAGGCAGCAGATAGCAAAATGGCCCTTTTGTACGTAAAAGATTTTCAGACCCAGACTAAGCTGCTGCCTAGCCTTGGAGGAACTGAGATTTTCTCAGTGACTTCTACAGACAGGGGTCAGTCTTCAGGCATTAAAGACTTCTGGGTGTTCAGTCCAAGCGGTAATAAGAGTAACAATTTAAATTAGAGAACAGTAGTTACCTATTAACAACAATGAACTAGTCTAAAGAAAGAAAATGTCAATTCCCAAGGGAAAAAAATATTCTGAGAAATTACATAAAGGCAGTATAAACATGCAAGGAAAGAGCAAACCTGATACACTGCATAAAACAACAGAGAAAATTATTAGAAAGGAAGAAAATATCATAGAGAATCATTTTCTATCACAACGTGCAAATCATCTCAAGCAAAATGCAAAGCAGAAGAGACATGACAATGGAATCACCTTGAAGGTATATCAAAAACAGATCAGATACAGGAACAACTGATAGGTAATATAGCTTGCTTAAATATTCTGCCAACAAACAACCCTTTTCTTTTCCACCTTTAGCTTATCATATATTTATGCATAGTGTTATTTTTCTTCTAAAGTGAAATACTGAAAATGCATAGAAAAGCTAAAATTTTATAGTAAAATTTTTATAGTAGTTTAGCTAAAATAAAGCTAAATTTTATAGTATCAAAATATCTGACTAGAAGTCTAAAAAGGTTTAGCTGGAGAAGGTGCAACCAAAGTTTTACTTTAGCAGAATCTGGAGTATGATGCTTATCTAACTATTCATTGACATTGTGAAATATTTGCTCAGAAAGGAAGTGATCCATTCCCTGTGGGCTAGATCAGGAGGGAGTAATTTCTTTTATCTGTCTGGATATCTATCAGACAAGTAGATGAGATTTCGGATCTGATTTTCTTTCTAGTTTGGAAAAAAATGATAACGTTAAATGCTTACAAACACTTTCATCAAAGCTTTTCAGAAAGGAGATCCAGATTGTTTGTTTCATTCCCTTTCTGTAAAAATGAAACATGGAAAGCCTAAGAGACATACTTTTCACAGACAGTTTAAAGCTTGGGGTTAGAGCTGGGAGCCAAGCCAGCTGTATACTCTTGTCAGCTGGCCAACATTGCCTCCCTGACATGTTGAGTACTAAAGATGCACTAATGGTATTAAACTTAATGACATGAAATGCACCGAACTGAAGGCAGTGTATTTGAAAGGTTAGATATGTTTATACTGAATTTCTGCTAATTGAAGTATCACTGTGAAATCTTCCTTTTCCAGTTTTTACTGAACTGTGTTTTTGTTGCAAATACTCTATATAAATGTCTTTTCTTATGTTTTCTTTGGATCAGGATTAGTATAAATTGCTTTTTCACAAATAGGGGATTGAGTCAGGGGAGACACAGATCACACAACCTAGAAAGCCTTTCTGTGAAGTATTTTATTTATTAAAGAGTTATTATTAATAACATCAAGCTGTTATTAACAGTAAAAGGTAAGTATTCACAAATTACAATCACTTACTCTGACTTTTCTTTGTAGTTACCCTGTTGGAGCCACAGTCAGGGACCAACTCCAGCTGTTTCCTCTTGTGCAAGGGGGACGTGTTGATGCCACCTGGCTTTTAAGCAAGAGACTGGGCAGTCCTTCAGAGGGATGTTTGTTTCATGGAGTGTTTGTGTAACGCTGTAGTCTTCCTCTGCACAAAGCAGCTGCTGCTCTTTTGGAGTTACGCAGCCTGTTGTTGATGCCTAGTGTGGGCTGGAGGCCTTGTACAGATTCGGTAAACTTGTTGTGTCCTGACTTTATCAATTCTTGCAGATCCAGCAGGAGTGTTGGCTTCTAGATCTTGTCCGTGGTTTGTACACAATCCCTACACGGTGTGTACTTTTTCTCTTTTCAGCCTGTTTTCCGGTAACTAGTTCTCCATCCAAACCTATTGAAACTTAGGAAAGTTATATGTATTCAAATAAACATAAAGGGGGCCTTTCTGACAGGATCAATTCTACATCTTTCTAGTGTTTTTTGCCTATTCTTTGTCTTACCTTCAAAAATAATTGAATTTTATCAATTATTATGACTGTTCATCAGTCAGCAATAGTTCTGTCAGAGTACTTATAAGTTCTCCTGTAATTTAGTTGCCAATATTTCTTTCCTTCTTCTCACTCCTGCTTATGGTTCTAAATAATTCCTCCAAGATTTAGATGTAAATATCCTTCAGATATTACTTACCTTTTCCCTCGATGTCTCTTACTCTTAACAGAGCCAGTGAATACTCCTTCAAATTTACTCCTTCAAGTTTGATAATATTTTCTGCAATCTCACTTTTTAAGTATATCTCTTCACGTTGCAAATAACTTCAAAATTACAAAGTATCAACAGTGAACAGAAAATGGTTGGTGGGACCCTAAAATCATTTAGTCACTACTGGATGCTTTTCTGTCTCTTTACACTTCTCTGCCTCTCTCTATTCCCCTTTAACACACAGACTTGTGAGTAACTTTCCTGTTTTGAATATTGTGCCATTTTTTTCAAGTTTTCCTCGTCTCTACACATATTGTTTCAGTACTTCATACATTAGGCTTAAATACTGTGAGATGCAAATAGAATAGGTTGGCCACTGAGTGGGGAGATCTTTTATAATAAGACTGCAAACAACAGTCTCAACATGGAGGTCTGATGTGTTACGAGGCCTGTCAGGGAAAATTAAAAGATCAAGATTCCCTATGTCCTAGTAACACATGAAATAAAACTTTGTATCTCTGCAGTGCCCAATAAGCAATTAGGTTGATTTATATAAACTGATTGCAGTTTGCATTTAATCTGTAGTGCACAAAGAGTCATTAATATTAAAATTTGATAGAATTCAGGAGGTGTGAGCCGCTTTGTGATGGTTAAAACAGAATCGTTGCTAAAGAGAAGTAAGCTGAGCATTTTTTAAGAAATGCACTAAAATGTATTCACTGCTCAAACAATATATGTTCAAGCAAATTTGGAATAATATTTTAATATGGCTGGAATACATCTGTCATCAAGGCTTTAGCAGCCATGCATTGCAGAAATATGGCAGATGTAAAATGTATTTATTGTTCTTACCCTTCAGTTAATTAAAGAATGTGACTCTCAGAAAAGAGCTCACTGTGAGGACAGTCATTGCAAGCGCTCCGGATATTTATCAGACAATAACATCTCATACTCAAGCACTTCAATACCTTTTGCTATTAGGAACCTTTTAAAAATAATGAGAGACTGCAGTTGTTGCAAACACTAGAACTTTGAGATCTATCACTTGGGGAAGCTGCAGGGTGGGAAAAATGAAGGCATGATAAATGAAATGGCTTTGAAGCAGTAATAAATTTTTATTTGCTCAGTTATACTGACAAACAGAAAGAAACCAATGTAAAACTATCACATTTGAGTTTCATATTGTTGGGAAACTTTTAATTTAGATTTTCTTTTTTTCCTTTAAAATTATGTTGTGAAAACTGAGTACTCTTGTAAGTAGCAAACCTGTTAACCTTGTAAAGCTGAAGTCTGTTCGCATAGAGGAATAGTTCAAGCACTAGTATTTGACATGTTAATTGACAAATAGAAGTGACATTACAGATTCATCTTTATTGTCATTCTCTGCTCTTGTAAATTGTCATTGTTTGCTTGAAATCAGTGTCAACTGAGTTTTCGTACTCCTTCAGTCCTTGACAACTTTGTGAAAAGTACAAATTTGGTATTCTCACTTGAGAAAGGACTTGAACAGACCAAGTGCTTAAATCAGGGACCCTCTAAAAAGCACGTTAACTTAGTGGAGCTAGACTTTACTACGAATGTGAACCAGCATAGTGACTGTGAAGGTGTTTCTTCTGTTTTAAAAGTTGGACCAGAATCATTAAATATTTTTCTGTGGTAATTAAAAGTTCAAATAAGCAAAATTTCCCACAGTTTCTCTAATAGCCAGTGTCTAAAGATTTCTATCCATGTTTTGATGGGAAGATAATTCATTAGCAGTGTTCTTACATTTAAGATTTGCTCTGATTTTATAGTAACAAGCATTGGGCTTTTAAGATGAAGTTTCATTGCAAACTTAGAGTTCATAATATGCACTAATCATCTGGACTTGATTTTGAAATGTGATCAGAATAATGAACTTCTAGATTGTTTGATATTGTCTTTTTTTTTCCTCCATTTTCTTTTCTCTGAATATTTCAGTATCATGGATGATATAATATCCTTTGTTAAAATCCTGTCCATGTTTAAGTCGATAGAAATCATTAAAAGCCAGCATTTTACCTCCTTTACTCATCTGTTCCAAAAAAAGAATTTTATGCTGAAATTAAATTAGCTTCCTGCAGTTTGAGCAAATGTCTCTGATTGCATTTACACATTCTTCTATTCTCAGCTTTTTGCCAGATATGCTCTTGTTGTGTGTAATTTGTTTATAACAGGTCCAGCTTAGCTCTGACAATTGGGATTCCACATTCAGGCATCCTATAGGCAGAATACAGGCTTGTGCTCAAGTTATAGACCATTAGCAAAATGAGATTTCCCTGTGCTGTAGGTGGCCTAGACTAGGATTCCTTGACTACTGATTTGAGGATGACAAAATAAGTTGCAAACAATTAATTTATGGCTGGGTAAGAAATTATATCTAATCAGTTGCTATATTGCCACATACCATTGCATAAAGTATGGTGATTTTCCGTGATTGTTGATTTTACTAGAGAGTTCTGTTTTACTTAAAGCACAGAATAGTTAGTTGTGTGCCTTAGACGAGTATAGAAAGAACTTTTAAAGCTTTTTAAAAATCTATTACAAAACCATTTAGCTGACATCTCTGAACATTAGCTTCGGAAAGCTTTAGTTAACATTTTGTTTGGTCCCCTGAATCTACAGATTGGCTTTTGCTTGTAATCTAAAACCTATACATATCTCAACCGTATACATATCCAAAATCTACACAGAGCCTAGTAATCTACAATCTACAGCCTGCTTTAGTAACCTTTGTTGTACTATATGCTCAAAAATAGCCAGATCAAAGTAAGAAGGTTATTAAATTAGTGCTAGGAGCATAGCTCTGTATTGGAGGATTGGCTCTGTTACCTTTATCTGGTGTGAAAATTGTGACTGTAAATTTCTCTGCGGATAGATGGCATGTTTTGAAAAATCATAGTCTCCTCAGAATTTTAAAGTAGTACATTAGGTAAATTAGCTGACAAGGAAACTTTATGTGAAACCAAACCATACCACCTCAGAAAAATCTCTCCACTTTTATAGCAAAATAGTTTGGTAGTAGTTTATTTTTAGCATAATATAAAGTCAGCCAAGAGAAAAGCAAATGTAAAAGAATAATTACTGAAATTAACATTGAAAGCTTTGTGGCTACATTTTGGTCTCCTGCTTTTACAAAATTTAGCATACGTTTTGCAGCCTGTTGTCTTTTCAGATGAGGGACCAAATCTCCCCTTTGATACCAATTTGATCAGATAATGTACAGCTGGCCCCAGATAAGTAGCTAAGTATATTATTTAGCACTACTAAGAAATGGTAAAGCAGGGGTGGGCTTCTAATTCCCCATTAAGTCCAAATCTTCAAGCTATTAAACTGGCCAAAGTTCACAAAACCTTCCTATTGAACGCTAAATATGAAACGTACCTAATGTCTTACTTGTGGGGTTTTGTCTTAGCTGTACCGAATTGACTGTAAGCTGGTAGATGTGCATTTTGAGGTTGGAAGTAGTCATTGTAGTAGTTAAAAATAATACTGTTTTTAATAAGAATCTGGCCTTTCCTACATGAAAGCTGAGGTCATACACACAGAAATATACTTACTTGAGGCAAGACATGGAGCAGACTGTCAGCGTGTTGTAGTGGCTGTGTAGTAGCTAACTTCAAGCATACATGTATCTCACAGAAGATGTGTGTTAGCATGTTCTTCCCTTTACTTACTAAATTACCATGATTTATCTCACCCGTATAGCAGAATAGCAGTGAACAGATCTAAGAAGTGCTGCACTGTAATTTCACTAAGCTTTTGCATCACATGATCATGGCAGAATTGTATGACAATTGAGCTGTTCAGTAATATATTTGTTTTTTAAAAAAATTAGACTAAATAATATATACTCAATGCACGAGAAGTTTAATAGTACCTTTGATCTATGTGTGTATATAAGAAATAGTGTACTCAAAATAATACTTTATTTTGCTTTCTGTAAGCTTCATATTTGCTTGCAAAAATCTGTCCTCTTGTTTAAAGTCAAAAACATCTAATCTGAGGAACAGACAGATTTCATAACCAGTTAGGTGTATATTGCATGCTTTTTTCTCATAAAATAGACATCCCTCTTCTCAGCAAAAATGCTGAACATTTCCAAATGCAAGGCAAGGAAGCAGGGGTTAAAAAAATCTTTGTCCCTCTCTTTCTCTCTCTTTTACATTGAGATGTCAGTTGCTACTTACACCTGTATGCAATATGCTTTCTATGAGTTCATCAAATTACAAATAAGAATCTTCCCATCTCTTGCCTGTCATTTCTACCTCGTTTGGTATACTTTGTTCCATGATATCAAATGATTTCTCCTTTCTCTCTCTCAACCCTAAGCAACAGAATGCTCAGAACGCGTTTGTTCTTTTTTAATAGAAACAGTACTATTTCGTTTGGAGGCCAGAAGTCTGCTCTATTGGTAATTTGCAGTCTCTATTCCCTTTCAATTACAAACCCCAGTTCTATTGTGTTATGGGACAGCACAAGTACCAGAAGGCGTGCTTGAAATTCTAAAGGTAGTAGTATTGCCAAAACTTTCAGACAGGAATATTTATACATGAATTATCCGTGTACATTAAAAAAATATGAAAAAAGCTCTGATATATTTTTATTCCTGATTTTTAAGGCAAAAAGGCATCACAGCTCTTATAGGCTACCTTGATTTTAGGACGTTTTTTGTTTGTTTGTGCCAGTTAACATGATATAATTCAGAAATATATGTACATAGATAAATATATATTTTTGCTA